>CH002666.1:428240-454940 GCA_000149265.1 Ciona savignyi | reverse complement strand
CGGCAAAAAATGCAGAAAGGTTAACAATAATAAAGAAAAAGATAACGTGATAGATTTGACTGGATTAAGTTTGGGTTTGGGTACTGTGAACTGCTTTTTTATGTGAACCTTACTACTTTGGGTATAGTGTCTACAGCACCACCAATTACAGTTAAACCCTCATACTAACCCCTCCCACATCTACCCCAGCACTGACTCGCATCTCATAACCCTTTGAAGCTGTTAGTGATTTGCGAGTACGATTATCTAAGAAGAAACTAATAATTTTACACGATATATAAGCGACACATAAAACATATTTTCTCTCCCAGAAAGCACTCCAAGGCCGACAATCCTGCTACATACAAGCTGGTAAGTTTTAAACAGTTTTATTTGTTTTATTTTGCAACCATTAAAACAAGACTTATAATCTCTTGGTATATATAACATTTTTTTAACATCCCAAATTATAGTATGTTTTCTTTCCTTAATAAATTCAGAATGTCATGTCAACCCAATCTAATACCGGTACATAAATAATTACCACAATTTTCTTTTTTTTCAGGATGAATTAAAAAGCAAAAAATGTAAACTGTGTACAGTGTTTTGTCAGCAAATATTATTGCGTTTTGTTGCATTATTTTTAATATTATGGCCCCAAATGATTTTAAGTGCTAAGTGATCGTTTAAGTCTTTTTAAGTGCAAACAAAATCAAGTTAAAGGCTAAAAGAGCAAACTTAAACATTATTGGATATCCCATTGCCAAATATCACCGTTGCAATATCTGGTCTAATTACATGATTTAATAATTACAACATAATTTGCTTTGCTTTGCTTTACATTTGGTCTTTTGGTCTTTTTCATTTAAAAGGCGATAGCAAAAATAACCGATACTCAGATCAATAAAGTATAATTTTGTTTTCTGAATGTTCCGCTAAGAAATAAATGTTTGTAAATAGCAAAATAATATTTATAACCACCATAATAACCCTTTACAACATTGATATTTAATCTCATCTTGGTGTGAAAAAATGTTAATGAACAATTTTTTGGACTTCTGTCTTTCAAAGGTGGCTCAGAATAACTCCCATGGTTAACCGCAATTTTTTTCGCATCCCTCATTAGGAACACGAAAAGCCCTTATAAGTTAAGCTTAGATTACTGCCCTGAGCCAGTATTCTTCACCTACCCCCTTTTAATACCACCCTCTATCTTTACAATCACCTATGAAAGTAAAAGCTAGGCAAGTAAATTGTTGGCGATTAACTTTGTTTAGTTGACTAAATTGTATTTTGATTTTAAAATTTTTAGATATTTTACATGATATATTATATACAATAGATGTATGGTGTCTGTAAAAGACTGGCACGCATAAACACAACATAACCTCTACATTTTTTTAAAAATTGTATATGATTAATGTTTACAATGAATAAAATGTAGCATGTTTCAGTGCAAAGACTGATGAATTACCTTTTCCTTCACAAGATTTCTCTTCGGCTGAAGTGCTTGGGTCAACAGAGGGTTTTTCCTTAGTTTTGTTGGACTTGGATTGCTTAGAAGCCAGCTTTGACGTGGGTAGCGTTGTAGCAGATGTGCTACTACTACTCTGCTGTGTAATAATCATCATTGTTAATCCTTTTGTTGCTGGAGCTGTATGTCTCTATTTTAAGACCACACAAAATCTGATATAATTGTTTCACTTTTGAATTAGTTTTCTTCTAATCAAGAATCTTTGTTGTTTTAAACCATTACCCAAGCAGTTAAGCATATTATTTCTGTGAATCGTATTAGTAAGGAAATTAGCAATACATCACATGTCAGGAAAAAACATGGATATTAAAATTACAGCTAGGGCTCTCCATATGGACTGTTTGTTAGTTTTAGAGAAATTCCATACACATCGTTATTTGGTTGTATTTAGCACATATATACACAATAATAACTGTAGAAGTGATTTGGATTGCGGTTGTAGGTGTAACAATGAAATATGGTATTTACTTGAATTGGAAAGTCTTCTTCTGAATCTGAAGAAGCCGCAGGTGGTATAAACGGATACCACAACTTGCTTACAACTTCTTTGGCCTGAAGCAAGTAGTGGTAACGGGTTAAAAAACTGCAGATGCGTAAAATAAATAACTAAGTTACTTTTCTTTTTGTAGTCTTTCCGCTCTTTCCTGATGCTTTCCTAACTTCAATTTGGCTTGAGCTGAATATGAACAACATAATATGTAACGGTGAGGTAATAATTTAGATGCCAAGTGTTAGAAAAAGTATAATATATGTAAATCTATACCTTCTGCTTGCTTTTACTGGAATGTCCGATTGAATCTGATGTTCTGAAGAAACTCTCTTTGTTGGGACACCGGAATCCAACAAGCGTGTTGTGCCTGTGGTAGCTGTAATAACCATTTTAACTGTTACTGTTAAGATGGCAAGCTCCTAAAACACTTAGTTAAAACCAAGTTTTAAACCTCCTATAACTAGGATCAGGTTTAAATGCATATTGGAAGTAGATGTATTTGAATGCATTCTTTCATTTTTTAATCGCGAATTTTACCAACAAAAATGTAAATTGGTTAAGTACTATTAAATTCAAATTAGTTAGGACCTTTTAATTTTAAATACTTTAAACTTTAACTGCCCAAAAAATCCGTATAATATTTCAAGGTGATTAAGTCGTATACCACATCCACACAAATGAAGAAAAAGTCTGCACTTAAATACATTCTCATATCAATAGATAATAAATATGATTTGATTAAACCCTGGCAATAACATGACAACAAAGACACATTGTAAGAGTTATAGAGCTCAACTGATTTTTAAACAAACTTGTAAAAATAAATAAAAGCACAAATTATGAATAAAAACAATAATAAAAATGCATATGGGTAGGGTATGTATGAAGATAGAATAATTCAGAGCAGCACATCACTGCTTGGATTCCACTTACCCTGCTTGACTGGTTTAATATAATTCAATAGAGTTGATAAACTAATTAGAATTCTGCTTACATTTTCCGTTCCTGGCGGTTTTACTCTTTTTCAGGAGGCTTTGTTGACGTAACACACTTGAACGTGTGGGCCGTACTACAATGGAGTCTAAAATGGGAAACAAATTGCAAAAAAATCATGAAATCAACCATGAAATACAACACAAAGCAATTCTACTTACTGTGTATCGCTGGCTCAGAAGTGGTGCGTTTAATGGCGGTATCAGATTCTTTTAATAATCCCTTGCGCTTTAATGTAGTAGACCTGCAACAAGTTATAAAAGTTTCTGGGAATTAACCAGCACTACCCTATGTACTAAGTATGTATGTTTGTACTTTCCATATGTGTACTTTTCATTGGCATATATGTACTTTTTATAAGCATATATGTATTTGCCGAAAGGATAAATATAATAGGGCAAACAAATCACCTATCATTGAATAATTAGACTATCTGCCATAAAAATAGCACAAATAATGTGTGGAAATCAATCACAACCCAACAAAACTATTATCTCTAAAGAACGAAAAAGCTGGAAAAATATAATGAAGGTTACCTATTTATAAATATAATAGGGCAAACAATTCACCTATCATAAAATAATTCGACTATCTGCCAAAAAATACCACAAATAATGTGTGAAAATCAATTACAACCCAACAAAACTATTATCTCTAAAGCAAGGAAAAGCTGGAAAATATCATGAAGGTTACCTGTAATGTTCTGTTTGCCTAGTTGGTCTTGGTCTTAGCCGGACTCTATATCTGGTTTATAAAAGCACATATGTAAATATGAGCTTGGCAACATAGGAGCATCTAATTCTAGGTACTTAAAAATATATAAAAATTATATGAATATGAGTAAACATGTTTGTGTGTTCCTGTACAACAATTCAATCGATTGATACAATAAATTTATTAATCAGGTTTTTGACACACCTGATATTGGTAAGGCCATCTCCAGTTGGGTTTTAATATTGTGGTTAGGATTAAAACCAACTTTTGATTGTATGGAATGTTAAACTTAATCATGCTTTGGTCCTAGTAAAAACAGTTAGCCAAAGGGCAAAAGTGTGGTCTTATTATTTTAGATCGAATCTGTTTTGTCAGAAAATTCTTCCAGTTAAGAATGGTTTATTAATAGCCAAGTTTTAGACTGCCCTTTAGATATTTGCAAAACAAATTTAACAGCTTTATATCTGGTACCTATTAATGCCAGGATCAAGTTAAAGCAATTAACATATATTATTACCGTAATGTCGCTGTGCTGTCATCAGTGTCGTGTTTTCAGATGCGGATTTTAGTTTAAAGTCGTTCCCAGCTTGTATTGTAAGCTTTTTACATACATTTATATCCGATTCGTTAAGGGGCCAGTATACAGACTTGTGTTTGTTTATATGAATGTACAATTACAAGTGTTCATTCACTTATTATATTGAGCTACCTAATATTTGTGTTATGATATTAGATTAAGTGTGTCGTTATCAGACAAGTGGATTCCATATTTAACACTGTGTAACAACATTTTTCGCCTTTTATACAATGTTGTACAGTAATGTCAAGCAATAATGTTTTTTATACCAGGCAATGTGATATTAAAGACTATATGCATAAACCAATGTGATATTATGTCCAGATTGTTAAGTGATCTCATCTACAGGAATTTATGATTATAATGTAGCCACTAAAATCATCATCTTGTACAATAACTAGGTCTACAATATGGGTTACATCATATGGCCTGCATAACTGCCATTGTGTTTTAACATGTCACAAAGAAACAAGGATATCTAGTTTGTGACCTATTTGAAAGGGAAAGAGTTTCTTTACTTGTATACCGTGGTATGCACAGAGCTAAATATATTCAAGAAGAACCAACCCTGAACTTGTGCCTTCTTGAAGATCGTTGTAATCTTGAGAACCAAGTTGAAAACTGCCGTCTTGGTTGATGCTGTTGTTGTTCGTTTTATGGCCAGCAGTGGTATTCTTGCGATGTCCCTGCCCCCCAACAGCAGTTTCACAGCGACTTAACATGTGAATGGTCTTTTCTAGGTCTCATTCCCTCTTACAAAAGGTTCCCTTAAACTAACTGTATATTGTACACTGAAGAAATAACATTGATTATCTGATTGCAGTAATTGCACGCTCCGTGCGGCTACATCAAGCATAAATAAATTAAATAAACAATGATTAAGCATGAAATAATCCTATCATATGTGAAAAGCTGTCAAGTGTAATGGCAAGGTACAAATGTATGTGTATGTGCTGTGTTTCATATTAAATCATTTTAAAGATTTTTAAATGTGTAGACCCTACACTGGTATAACAATTCAAATAGGAAAACGGGGATTTCTAAAACTGGCTAAACATATATCTATTCTCACAGTATATTCTCACATATAGAAGTGGTCAGTACCATTACCAGTACCATAAACAAAAAAAAACTTTATTTGGTCAACATTTAACTAAACCAATTTGCCCAATAAACCGATTTTATTATTAATATTCAATTTCAACATTTAACATGTGAATTTGGTCACTGCTTCCTTGAAAATTTCTTAAAACATGAAGTTGGTTACTAGCTGCTTATTTAGTTAACCGGAAAATGAAAAAAAACTTTGAATTTCCAAAAGTAATTACCTAAATAAGCAACCAGTAATCAACTTCATGTTTTAAGAAATGGTAAGCGGTAACCAAATTCACATGTTGAATATTAAAAATACTGGTAAATGAAAAACCTTTAAATTTCATAAAGTATATATCTAGCTAACTAAACAATACACTGTGAATGGGTACACAGTTTAAAATTTTCTAATCAGTATCCAACTTCATGCTGGAATGAGGAAGTTTCTTCAACAACCATTATGCTGAAATTAAATGAGTCACAGTAAAACGTTACGCGGTAAGGAATTGTACGATTATACAAATTTCTGGGCACTATAAATTATTGTTCAATTGAGGTTAACCACAAAAATGTGTGGGTTAAATAATGGTGATAACAAGTTAGGAATTTACACATCGCTCTGTAGATTTACTAGATCCGGTATAACGACAACATTATTTTATTCCTTAATTACTTTAAAGATATTGGGATAATTTTATAACCAACTATGTCACTTACTATTTGCGTGTTTTGTAACTAAAAAATAAAAAAGATTCTAAAATTAGAAGCAAGAAAGAAAAGTTGTTATTCATACTAATACTTCTATGTAAATCTTTTTGACAAAGATAAAACCAAATTTTTTTATAAATGTTAATTGCCATTGTTATTTGCAACCGAAAATTAGATGAAGTGTGAAAAACGGGATAACTGGTTACTTGTCAAGAGTTATACTTATAAGTACAGTATAGGGGTTTAAAAAGATGATTATATGAATTTGGCTAATTTGTTATAAAACTTATACATTAGTTTGTCTTGATTCCATTCATATATATCGCAGTTTCAGTATTTTAAAGATAAATAAACAATATAGGCCTACCATCTGATATAGCATCTGAGTCTGACAGGACTGCATATTAAAGCTTGTATAATTTTATTACGCAATAAATTTTGGGGGTAGAAAGGCTTTTTATGAACCACACTACAGACTATAGAATAGAATATTTGACAATTATGGAATCATTATAGAATGATATTTTTTGAATCTCGAATTTTGAATCCTATTCTAAAATATTTTTTCAAATTTAACTCAAATGCATTTTAAGTAAAAAACAAAACTTAAAAGGGAGTTAATCTATAACTAAATTATTTTTGAAATCAGTGTTTCTCAATATTGCGGTCTGTCAAAACTTCTAATATGAAACTGCTGTAAGATTTAAGTGTCCGCACAATTCGATATTATATATTTAAAACCCTTTTAAAATGAGATGCTTTTTGCGCAATTGACTAGGTATGCCTGTTTGTTCAACACAAGGACAATAGTTGTTTGATTAAAATTCCGATATAGAGATTAAATAAAATAAACATTTTGGGAATATTACTGCAAAACAAATTTTTTGGAGATAATTTTACATAAAAATTGGACCAAAAATGTCAAAAAAATTAAGAACACTTTTCTTAAAAATTTAAAATGCAAAGGTTTGTTTATTTTTTAAATTGTCAAAAGATATATTATATAGCTTTCCAAAAATACCAAACTTTAGCAGTTTCGATAAGAAACATTGAATATTTTTTATTTTAAATGACCGAATTTGGTTATCTCGTTTTTAAAGGGCTAACTTCAAAGCACACAATTGCCGCAGTACACTAAGACTATAAACTCAATTTTAACAACTTTTCAAAGAGTTTTCATTTGCTTTGATAAAACCACCATCACCAAAAAGGTTGGAAACCACTGAACATTTTTACAAGAAATTATAAAAGCTTAGGTTTACAGTTGAAAACGTCCATATTAGAATCAATATTTTAATTCAACAAAGTTGGTCAGAAATAATTTTTTATCCTAGATTTTAAAATTAACTATCCATGGTGGAATAAAATTAGTTTTATTTTGTATTATTTTGATCCCAAAGAAAAAAGTCATAGAGTGTATTCTCATGTAACAGTGATGCTAATTGTATTTAAAATTTATAATTCTTTTTTAATTTAACAATCAATGTTTTTTTTTTAATCTAGAAAGGTTTTGAAAACCAAACTAAATGAAAAAATAACATTTCTAGTTAAAGTTTAGTTTAAAAGAAAGTTATAGTTTCTAGAGTTTTGTTAGGGAAAAATGTTTAACACAAGAGTTACCTAGTTAAGAGTTTAGTCTAATACCAATAATATTTAAAAAATATTCAACATAAATGGAAATTTTTCAAATCATAACTCTGCTTGGTTTATCGCAACAGCACACCACCATAGAGTGTAATAGAGTGGTGGAGACAATCAGACAAGAATGCTTAAATTTACTTAATTTAATTAGATTAAATTAAATAAAATCCATGCTTATAAAATTCCTTTAAACAACACATAAAGTTTAAAATGAAAACTGAAAGAAAGAAAATAAGGAAGTAGGAAATTGGGAAACTGCAAAATAAAATAATGATTTATGCGTTCAGGCCAGTGCTAGAAAAATGGTAAAATAAGGTTTAGTGCAGGGGTTAAGATTATTGTTGGGGCCTTTGGTTTAAAAATTACTTTCCATAGCTTTGGTAAGCAGTTTCCCTCCTTCTCTCCTTTAGTAGATCGTAGCAAACTATATATTGCAATTAATTACAAGTCTACCTTCGCTTGTACAATCACTTGACACATACGAAACGGTACCTCTAATTACTACAGAATCGCTTGGAGGGTTAGGGTTCCAAGCGCTCCTGTAGTAATTAGAGGCACGCCATACAAAAGGTTGCCAGATCGTAGCAAACTATATATTGCAATTAATTACAAGTCTACCTTCGCTTGTACAATCACTTGACACATACGAAACGGTACCTCTAATTACTACAGAATCGCTTGGAGGGTTAGGGTTCCAAGCGCTCCTGTAGTAATTAGAGGCACGCCATACAAAAGGTTGCCATCAGCAAGGGTTAGTATGTGAATTTGAAAAGGAAGGTAGATCATTGATATAAAGTCAGAAAAGCAGCGTCTTTGGGGTAATCATTTAACATGGCATGGGTTACTTGTAATTATCTTTATTTCTAAAAATAAATAAATATAAAGGATTCAATAACACTCAAGGCAATCTTTACAAAACCACAAGCCCACTGTGGAGTTACTGGTACTAGAGCTATTGCAGTGTGTTAGTACAGGTATTGTGACAGTTTTTTAACTATAAATCACTGGTTCAGAGCATGTCAATAAAGTGATGGTCCAAGGACCAAAACAAATTAGCTACCATTTAAACATATTTCATGTAACCAATCAAGGCAATTATCGTACATATAACATCACAACACAGTGTTTGCAAGCTCTATTACAACAACTAAATATTTAAGATCATGTTACAGTTTATAAAAAAATATAAGTTAGGTCTAGACATCTCAATGTCCAAAAATCAGTAGAGATATAGATAACATTAAAACACAGCAGAAAGACTTATATAAAGTATTGTAGTCTTAAAGAGTATGTTAATTACAAAATTAAAACCCACTGTTTTAGACCTGTATAACTTTGACATCAAAACAAACAAAATGCAGATACTATTTAATCCACTTGAGTATAGACTGGTAATACAACCCTACCTGCTATAATTTGGCATATTCCAGCAACGCATTGATGTCAAGTATGGGGAAAACGACCCATTATTTCAAACCAAACTAAACAAACATGCAAAATTAAAAAACTTTGCATGAAGTTTCCGTGACAATCAGGAAACAAAAAAACATTGTTATTTCTTCCAGCACGATTATGAGAAAGGAATCAGCTGTTACCACGTTTAGTCTCTAAGCAGCATACGAAACAAAGGCATGAGGATGGTGATGTAATCAAAAATACAACGTCAAGCGGAAATTTCAAAAAATCAACAATATAAGTCCAGCAAAAAATTAATTAGAGCATAATTATACAGTAGCGTTAAAAATTTGAAAATGAAGGAATATGTCCTCAATATACAATATGGGTTGGTTATCATGGTAATCAGAAGCTTAGATTTTATTTGGCAACCGTCAATAGAACATGCTGGGACAATGTCCTTTTTTGATATACTGAGTGTCAATGCCGGTTAGCGCCAGGTCCAATAGCCCCTTGATCAGAGAACCACACAAATCATTTAGTTGTGGTCATTTGAAAACACGTTTTCGTTGTCTGGTTAAAAGCTTGAAGATTGTAGCTTTCTGGAACAAGATATTATGCGAAATATCTCTTCGTTTTTAAATGAAATATTCCACCGTTATCGGGCAAATCTTTCAAAACTTTACTCGCATCATCAACTACTTCACTTTTGTGATGGTATCTAAAATTTGTAACGTTTAATGGCTCGACATTCACCCATGTTCGCAATTCCGGGACATGTGATTTATTGCCTGGGACAAGTAAGTATTGCGCGGCGCTTGTCCGACGGGACAGATTAAAAATGAAAACTTAACGCTATTTTCACTATCATTTTTATACTATATTTAAAAAATTACCTGTAAAGGCCAACTGAGCGATTAATTCGGCAATCCAGAATGAGTTTAACGTTCCTAACATTTAATCCGTTGTTCGTGCCTTGCCCAAGGACACAACCCGCTTGTGACTAGAATCGAACCTACAACCGGTCAGACAATTAACAGGTGCTTTATTTGCGTGGTAGTAGTTTTATAATAAGGGATTGTTTTTTTATATTATGCGGTCATTTCTTGGTAAACTGGGATATTTTATTTTATTATGTATTATCCACTTTTTATTAAATAAAGTAATTGTCCTTTTAAGTTCTAAATATCGAATAATAACAAATATCGACTAGAAAATGAGGTCTGGTAGAGTATCTCGGGTAGATTTATACCTTAAATTTGCCACTGAATGTCGAATAGCCTACATATAAGCTAATGCCTTTAAAAGTTTCACCATAGACGTTCATATTTTATTTACCAAGCATATTTTCGAACCAACGGATTAATGGGTGCTTCTAAATTAAAGGAGCGTGTAAATCATACACAACACACTGCAATAGCTCCGGTAACCCGACGGTGGGCGCGAGTTGATCTGTCCCGTGTGTTAACCCCCTTGCTTTTACAATTCACAAGGATAAAGATGAATATCCTATACTATATTCAGCGTCCGCAAAAATGGATAAACATTTCAATACGAACAAACGTGCTAGGTAAGTCCGTCCGGTTAGTCTGGAGATTTAATGCAATGCCTTTCACTGAAAAGTTTAAGTATCGAAACTTGTCGCTAGGTATAGTCGGTTGCTTCCCTTGGCAAGGCACCTTACGGACATTCCAATACCAATCCTCCGGCGTTTTCGAGGAAATCCCAATACACTCAACCAGCACTATTAAACAATAAAGAAAGAAATGTGTTAACTATTGTCTAATAAATGTATACCGGTATATTTATTCGTATTCCAATAAAAATCAGTTCGCCAAATGTATATGCTTGACCGCATATAGCTTGGTGTGTTAATTCGTCTCCTTTCAGCCGAAGGGTTAAAAATTCGAAACTGGTAGCTAGTTCTAGTCGGTTGTGTCTTTAGGCAAGGATCTTAGCAAAAATTGACTGGACACAGTGGATTATACCATTTAAAGGAACTTCATCATCATACAAATCACCCTGCATAGCTACGGTAACTTGACGGTACTTTTAAGGTAACCTGAAGATTGGCCGTGTATTAAAGCCCCTGGAGTTTTTCCACTAACGCGGATGAACCGGAATATCCTGTCCTACATATTATAAGGGTTGCTAACGCCACCTCGCGGAACAACATATTCCATGTTTTTCCGTAACAAATCAACACATTTTTAAATACTAGAGAGTGTAAACCTCCACTATTCTTAAACCACTGTTAAGTGTACGCTATATTTGTCTGTATGCAAAAGCGATTGGGTTCCATTGCTGCCTTATCACCCTTGATATATCTTATACAAAGTGTATAAGTTTTTTTTTGCAAGCAGAAACTAATGGGTGCCCGAGGTACTAATCTAAACTTAATACCCATATTTCCGAATAAAGTATTCAAGTTATCAAATCAATATTTTAAGAGATTTCCGCTGGTAATGTGCGGTTTGTACGGTCCTCTTGGCCCTAAAAAAAGTTGGTTGATAATCTCAGGGGATTCGCCAGGACAGGAGGGTACACTGGGTAACTTAAATTATATTTATGTTTTTCTGCTTTGTGTGGTAAATCTCTAAATTTAGTTGAAATTTAAAATAAATATTCCTTTCTTATCCAGAGATACCTGCGATAACGCCGGCAATGCTAACATTGGCCCCTTTTTTACCTTTCTCCGGGTAGAGGGAATTCCCCTAAATTAAAACTCGGGGCAAACTATGGATATGCTGGTTAGGATCCTGAAAAATTTAACCTGATTCGATAATGCATTCTACCCAAAGGCCTGGCGACTGGACATGCCTGTCACCAGCCTTAGGCAAAAGAAAAAAAAAGAAAAGAAAAGACTGAGTAAATTCAAAATCAGTTCGCTTCGGAATTGAAAGCGGAACTCATAACCTATCAGTAACCTGGATTTTGTATTGAACTATTTTGTTATAAATTTGGACCTTCACAATTGATAATGTGCTTCGAAATTGATCTAGCTGGGAAGCTTATGATGTGTTACGATATTTGAACCTCTCTGTGGGTGAAATATGGGCATTACAACCAGTGATGGGATTCACAAGTTTAAGAACAGGTCCCCTAAAAGGTCTAATGTGTGTAAAAAAGCCAGACTCGGATCGGTAATTATCCCGAAGTTCCAAGAACGGGTTCGACCGAACCCATGCGAAACCATTGAATCCCATCACTGATTACAAGTCTGGTAATGATCAGATTACACGGTCGGCTTATCGGAGCTATTTGGGGGTTTTATGTTTAAATGTGTTAAAAAGACAATGTTATTTTAACACTATAATAGATATAGTGTTTTGGCTGGTATCGAATCCGTTATTTATGTTATGACGGCGTTTATTGCGATTCTTGAATACTCTTCTCTCGGAGCTATAAAACTATAACATTGTTTTCGAATAAAAACTGCGACGACGCATCACACTTTATTTTCCATTTCCGAAATTTTCATGCCTCAGGATATTGCTTAGCGACGTCGAAAATGAATAATAGCTGGCTCCCCGTGGTGCACCATATTATGACGTCACGGTGAAGAGTTCCAGAACCAAAGCGAGTGAGACCGCAACGAATTGACGAGCGAAGGCTTAGCGACAGTCTCAAAATAATTACTTCGTTGAATTCCATCCAAACGGTGATGACGCGAACCCGAGGCTCCTTTCTCTTTGCTCCGCTGAATGGCGCTGCAGGGAGTCCCGCAGAGGGGAGCCGAAACGTCACCATCGCTTTGTTGTGGCCACCAACGAAACACTAAAATTCTCGAAATCGAAACCGCAATTACTTTTCTTTAAAAGTTGTTTAAAACACAATTAATAGAACCCAACCAGCCATTTTAACCCGGTGTAATGTAAAATTAAAAGTCTATATATATACTTAATGCATGACAAACCGATTTCGGCGAGACCTTTGTTATGAATGTTTGAAAAGAGATTTTGCATTAAAATATAGATTTTATTGCAAATGGTGATCAAAGGGGAGCCGCGGTTCAGCTGTCAATCTCTTACATTATTCCGAGATCCGCGGGTCTTTTGATTACATTGTATCTCAATGTGAGCGATTCGGATTTAAAAATGCAGATCGGATCAGCAAGCGGATCGGCGCATGCACGCTTAAACAAACATAGCTGCGTTTCGGGCCGAGATTGCAGTTATAAACAAATGTTTATTGCACTGTGACGATCGCCTCGCGCTTGCGTCATCGGAATCGGCTCTATTGTAGAGATTTAGTCAAGGCGGTCTCCCGCTGGGGCCGAAATGCTGTCGTTCGAAGTAATAAATTTTCGTTCCCTATTCAGTCTGATCATTTGGGCGGAATTATTGGATTTCAATGTCGTACACTCGTGAAGAGAAAGCAAAGGGCCTTGTCCAAGAGAGTTCGTTGTTTAATGAGCTCGGCTTTTGATTTTAGCTGCACGGCGTATTTCGAGAAACTTTTAGTTGACCCTAATCTGCCCATATTTAATAAGTCGGCGGACTTAATCAGTCCTACGCCTATTATTCGCTTTAACGGACCCGGCAGCAGCCACACGGAAAATCGTATTAAATCAGTGCAAAATCGAAACCCTTAAGGAAAACGACTCGCCTACTTACTCATAAAGGTGCGTTCCAGCTTCACCGTTAATCAAACGTAAAGCAATGCAATAAACGCAACTGCCGCTCAAAAAGCGTTAATTTTTAGCTTCCCACGTTAATTGATAATGGCTCCCAGGGGCACGTTCAAACCTTTGAATCAAGAGGCCTCTCTATTCAACGACAATAAAATCCCAATTCCGCACAAAATCAGGACCAATAGTAATCGATTTTAGCGGCGGCAACGAATCGGCTGCCTCCGAAAGCTCCGCTCCGTCGAATCCTGCTTTGTTGGTTTGCGTTCCCAGGCCCGGGTTTCCTGCGAGTCGATGCGGATCGATAGAGCGCGTGTAGGTGTCCACAGGGTTCACACGACTATTATAAACTGAGAGGTCAAACTTATGGGGAACAGTGAAAGTAATGTGCTTATGTTATACTCTTTTTTTAAATAAAATTAATTTTTGTTGTTGAATGATTACGCCCTATTTACTTGTTTAGGAATTTGCGTTTTTTTATTTTAATATATAAAATTAACATCCAAACGCAAGTGCAGCTTTCATCAAATACTGCAAACGGTTTTCATTTTTTGAGTAAACAATTTCAGGGGAACATAGACCACTAAAACAGCCATGGACAACATACATCCCGCGGGCCTGGTACGACCCGTAAATGGATTGACCGGCCCGCAGACTGTATATAACCATACCCATTAATGTGGCCCATGCATTAGTAAATAAATATGTGGTTAAGATATTGAATACCATTCATGCAATAAACCGACCCACCAAGGACTTCATTTTCCCACATTGGCTGGCCGACTATAAAAGTTCACCCCTGCCCTAAAACATGAATCTTCAGTACACAATGTATATTATTCACCGTTCGGTTGAGCTAAGCCGACGATAATTATCTTTACTCCTTACTTTTGAGTTACACAATTTTCATAATATACGTTTATATGCTTCTGAACCTTGTTTAAACTAAAATAAAAATTTAATTATTGCAGGTCGCTTATCCTTTTTTGTCAACTAGTAAAGCATTCTGTCGAAACAAATATTGTAAACTATAAAACACCGAACAATACCTATTGTGTTTACAATACTGTACTGTATTTCTAGTTCATTTTATAGTTATGCCCTTCTGTGTGTTACGATTCTATATACCAAGGCAACAAAATGCTGAACGATTTTTGGTTTATGCTGACTGACCACTAAGAAGTGCAAAGATGAATTTGGGCCCAGAACAGGACTCCGTCATTTTACCGATTCTTTTTTATTTATAAACTTAGTTTTAAGTAAACAAAATTACGGTAAGGAATATACACATTACAAGGTTTAAAACGGTTTATAATATGCCATGGCGCAATGAAGGCAGGAAATAAATAATTCAGCAAATATGAATTGCCCCCAGTGTTATAATGTAGGAGGATTTTTTTAAAAATGTACGTGTTAAACGAAAACATAAATTGAAGAATAAAGCACATTATATTGAAGAATGAAGGCACAAAACTGAGGCAAAATGGTGAGAATAGAAAATAGAAATAACTAAAATAAAAAATCCTTCTGTGCTTGCCATAAAAAGCAACAAAATGCAGTAGGCACAATGTGGACTTTTAAAAGAAGATATAACAACACCAAAGTGCAGTGAAGGAAAAATCGTAACCATTACCGGTGCGAGTAACACGTAATCACGGGTAGGCGTGCGGTGCGCGGTGCGAAAACAAAATGGCGGCCACTCGTCTGGACGGTCACCAAAAATAGTGCCAGAAACACTTAAAAAACAGTTTCCGGGTTAAACACGCCGGATGCGCTTGAAACGTGGTGAGAAAACGGGTGAAACGAACTCGTGCTTGTTCCAAGGTGACGGGAATATGTATTTTGGATCGGGTGCATGTTCGGGTAAAAAGGCTGCTGCGAGCTTTGAGAGTAGTACACCGGTTCGACGCTATGACAGATTGGTGGGAACGAGGACTTTTCGGTAGTGACGTAGGGACTAACTTGCTGATCGTGGCAGATCGGAAACTGCCAGTTATTTTGCGCCGCGTGTGGCTGCAGCAGGTATGCGTCTTGTTCACATTTTGCTTCCGTGTTTTGTGTCGGGGTGGAATGCTCCACGTATGCAAACGGAGACACTACGTTGGTAGGAAGACAGATTCTTTGTTCTTCCGATACTGAGCACGGTGAAGCCGAAGCCTCGCTGCCAATGGAGCAGGGGGAGAGGGCTGGAGGCGAGAGGGAGTTGCTCTGATCCATGATTTTGTGCTCCGGAGAAGCATCCTCCCCGCGCGAGATGTTGTTGTTACTGTCCGGTGCCGAGATCCCTGACAGTGAAGTAATGGCCGCGATGGTTGGCTCGCAAATGACGTCTCCCTGGGATTCGTGAACTTTCATGTGCTTGCGAAGGGAGCTGGGGTGGGTGTAGCTTTTCTCGCAGCCGTAAACCTGCAAGCATCGAATTTAAATTCAAACGAACTAAGTAAGTAATATGTGCCTGAAAACGTACCTTGCACAAGTATGGCTTGTCGGTGGTGTGAACGTGCGTGTGCTTCTTCCGATCGGAACTGTTCGCAAATCTTCTGTTGCAACCAGAAAACTCGCAACAAAATGGCTTCTCTCCTGTAATACAAACAAAATTTCGTCAGAGATATAAGAATAATACTTATAAATCTCATTGTGAATATACTTGAGCGTTATCATCAGGTTTTTAAATAAAAATTTAAGTGCATTGTACATATAACTTAACTATCGGTGATCATTTGAACTTACCTGTGTGAGTGCGTTTGTGAATTTTCAAATTCTCGCTCCGAGCAAACACTTTTCCACATCCAGGGTAGGGGCATTGAAATGGCTTTTCGCCAGTGTGCACTCGGATGTGGTTGATCAGCTTGTACTTTGCTTTGAAAGGTTTGTTTTCTCGTGAGCAATCTTGCCAGTAGCAAGCATGGTCTGTGTGTTCGGGTCCACCGACGTGATCACGTCCGACGTGTGTCACAAGATCCAGCATGCTGTGAAATACCAGGTTACACGGCTCCCCTTGGACTTGCTGGTTCTCTGGCTTTTGAAACTGGCAACCGTCCGAGTTTTCGAACATGTTAGGAAGCGACTTAGTCCATTTGCAGGCAAGTTCGACGCGTACTTCAGCCTGTGGGTGCTGAAAAGCGCTGTAGGCGAAGAATGCTTGGGAAGACGGGTGCAATGCTGGGTGGTGCGGAAAATTCACGGGCAAGTTGAAGTTTAACGAAGGCGCGTTTGACCAAGCGCCGTATTGGTATTTATACTGGTTCGGTGGACTTGCTGAGCCCGAGGACCATACCGATTGTGTTGTAGATAACGCTTGCTGTTCAACGTGCGGTGCGGGTTGAAAAGTCGAGTATGCTTGAGGAATAAGAACCTCCTGCGGGAAGGAGGCGTCTTTGGCCTCGTACGGGTGATGGGGACGCTGGTAGCCCGCAGACGACTCGTAACCAAGCGTGCCAACGAAAGCCATATTGATTGTAAAGTAAGTTGCGTTCGTCGGCTACGTTACAGGCACAGTGCACTTTTTTCTAGGAATAAATAAGTACAAATTAAGGTTAGTAATACGAAATGGCAATGCAATGCTGATCAAATTCGATAAGTTGGCTACCAAGAATTATTGGAGCGGAATAAACAAAATTATCCACGGCCAACAAATTCGTAAGTATGTATATATGTAGGTCGAAATAATTCGAAAGTTTTTCTAATTCAAAAAAAATGTTGTTAATTCTTTAATTAAAATACACCTCGACGCAGCATAGGAAAGAATTATTCTGCGCCCATTTTAACTCGTTACGTCTATTCTTTCATATTAAAAAAATTGTTGACTTAAGAAAACTCGTTACGTCTATATACTATTTATATTTTATAATTTTTCCTTTCATTATATGTGCATAATTTCTTTAAATTCGAAACCAGGCTCTAAAAACCTCTTCGTTTTCCTAATCCAGCCAATCAAGCATCTACTGTTAGTTGTAGACGCAGCATGACCGCTGTGATTTGCTTATCACCAACTGCGCCGCATATGAGGGACGCCTCGTTTAGTTTCACCGCCTCTACGCCTTTTTCTTTTGCCGCTGAGATGCCTAGAACAGCAATCAATATTCTCGTGAAGATAATTATGGGTACCATTAATAAAAATGGGACATATATTTTTTTAAGTGTTTTATTTAATTATGACATGCCTGCTTAATGTATTTTTTAAAAACACTTATTTTTAAGTTTTTTGTGGGTTTATCGGTTGCCAATTTTTCCCGTTTTCCAAAATTTTATCAAAGGTCCTGCTTCGTGTTTTGATCGTGGAAACAAAATATAAAGTAAACCAAACTAAACTAGTTTACGAAAATTGTATTCTTCAACGCAAGCCTTTGCGCATATTTGAAACTTTTAATTATAATGCATGCATACACCGATTCCTTTTTATTCAGGTATCCAAGTTAGTCCTTAGTTTTTATTTGTTAGTTTTACCTGCATATAGTCAATAAAAATATTGTTGTAGAATTCCATTTATAAACTTTTACAATTGTACCACGCACATAAGACAATTATTTTTATAAAGGTTTTTAAGTCAGACATTAGGCTTTTATAGTTATATTTAACAGTATATCTAATAAAGTTATTGTTATAGAATAACATACGATCTATTTAATTATAGTTTAAAGAATTAGTCCGTTATTGTTAAAATAGGGTCTTTAATTTATATGCGTTTTCTTTGCATTTGCAGATTAAAGTTCACATCAGGATTATATTATAACAATGACTTTGTTTAATCCTCTCTTTGTATAGTTGAGAACCAATAAAAGCAGTGTCTTACGGTCAGCTAAGCATATAAGTCACAAAACAATATTCTGTTTTAAATTCACTTATCAGTGAACCCAAAATAACAGTCATTTTCTGACCATCTATTAAAATGTTCTTATGGAGCCTGTAGAACTTTGACACGGCACTAACTGCGAGTTTTGTTTGGTCAAAAAAGGATAGAATATTCATGTTTATCCCCGTGAGTGGGAAAATCATCAATGGGGTTAACACACAGGCAATCGTCAGATAACCCACAGCGCCCACCATCCAGTTACCGGAGCTATTGCAGTGTGCTGTGTATGACTTACACTTTCCTTTCATTTAGTAAAACTTTTTAATCCGCTGGGTTTAGTGCCTTGCCAAAAAACACAGCCTACTAGCTAGCGACCAGTTCGCACATGCAACTATCGCTTTAAAAGGCGACTCACTAAATCATCTTACTAAACTGTCGGAAAAAGTTTTTTTTCTTTTGATATTTTACAACATAATAAAAATTTAAAATAATTTTTGTTTTTTCAATAACAAATTTAGTTGTATATCAGTAAATATATATATTTTTTTAATTTAGGTACAGTAAGGCAAATACTACACATGCGGCATTGAGCTTACGCTGTAATTTTACTAATTTTGCTTAGCATTTCACGAACCAGCGGTTTTGTGCAACACAGTATAAAATAGTAGACAAAGAAGAGTCTTTCGTTAATGCATTGCATTCGACCAATTTTACCAAACTTTAAAAAAACTTTAAAGAACCTTTTAAAAAAAGATTTGTATCATAGAAATCTTATTTGGGTGTTTTTTCAACGTGGCAGACTCATATTATTTCACTCCTGACAAAGTTAATAAATTATGTTTTTGTAGGACAATAACCACAACAAAACTTGAAACAACAGAAAAATAAAACACAAAAAAAACTTTTTGCAGCCACTTACAAATTATAAGCGGTACGACAATAAGGAACACAACTAAATGGAATTATTTTCCATTAGTACTTTCGTTAAGGTGGTTTGACTTGTTACAAAAAATGGGTTTGATTGGAGAGCCCGTTTTGGTTTAAAATTATGTTAAAAGTGAGCATAATAAACGGAACTACCAAACTGATATAGGATAGGATATATTTATGTTTATCCCCGTGAATGGAAAAACCAAGGGGGTTAATTAACACGTTGGCAATCGTCGGATCACCTTGCGCCCACCGTCGGGTAACCGGAGCTATTGCGGTATGTTGTATATAATACCTACACACGTTCATTTAATTCAGTAGAAACCATTAATCCACTGGGTTCAGGCAATGTCTGTTAAGTGCCTTGCCAAAGGACAACCGACCAGCTAGCGACTAGTTTCGCAACCTTTCGGTTGAACCTGTTATCGCAACCTGTCGGTTGAACCTGCAACCTTTCGGTTGAAATGCGTCGTACTAAACCACTAGACTAATCGGTCGGACTCAAACGAAATAGCTCTGCTAATTTTGACCTTATAAAGACTGATTGGTAACAAAACACTAATCCGTGAGCGCAAAGCTTATATCAATCGCAGTTCGTACGGCAGATAGCAGTTTGGTGGGTTCGTGTGGCGCTTTTCAACAGGAAGGGTTATGAATCGAATCTTGTTGCTCGCCATTCAGTTGTGTCCTTGGGAATGAACTTAGTAGCCAACCTGAATCTAATTAATGGCTTCTACTAAATCTAAAGGAACGTCAAAATTGTAGCACTTTGCAAGAGCTCTGGTATGCCGATAGTGCGAGGTAATTTTACGGTTGTCTCATTCACGGGGACAATCCATTTTTGTGAACATTTCTCTGCTCCGCTTTTAAACAGAAATTAAGCATTTTTTACCGAGCCAAATTTCAAACCCATAATGAAATATAGGCACAGGACCGTTTTTGTATAAAAGTCGGTGTAAGTATTGGTCTCGCTAACCATTCGGCCACTCGACCATACGAAAAATGAACATTAAATTGTAATTGTAAAGATCTTTATCACCACCTAGCGGACTTTCGCTGTTGGACACATCATTATAGGATATGGGATAAACATGCTTGGTCTAATACGATATCGCTGCAGTGTGTTTAGACATTGCTATCGACTTGACCAACACATGGTTGACAGTGTTAAGTTTATTACGGATTTGTGATATAGCAATATGGTATAAAAGAGGGCACATTTTTAAACGTAACAAGTAGTTACAACACCGCCATATAAGAGAATCGTTAACACAAAGTACTTTCTTAAAAATAGCATTTTCTTTAAATCAATTTAAACTGGAAATTATTCTCGACTCAAGAACAGCAACTCGTACGGTCGTGTGGCCGAAAGGTTGGTAGAATGTTGGACCGTTAGTCACTTCTGTGCCAATTAAAAGAAAAAGAAACTTTTATTAAGGGTTCCTGAATCATGATTGTGACAGACATGGCATGTTGCCACGACATCTACCAGATGGGGTAATGGAACGCAATGAAACTTTGTCATTTGTAAGACAACATGGTTTAGATATGAAGAAACAAATATTTTGGGTAATAAGTTCTAGGGGATTCCCCTGAGACTCCAAAACGGTACTTATAAAAAATATCTTCTTTTGAGCATAGCGCTAAAACAGCTGCTCCAATTTTGATCAGATTTGGTAAAAGTTAGCATGGTTGCTGCGCCGCTGTAACATTGAGAAAAAAGAAATCTCTAACAAGGAGTCGTTAAATCGGTTTAAAACTTTAAGAATTGTTAGATAACATGACCCACATATGTTAAAACATAAATTTTATGTACCAAGTCCAGGGAATTTGCCAAATTGAAAATTTAGCCTTATTTCACTACTGCGCTTGACAAGAGGCTTTAATTTAAAACATTTGCGGTAAAATGTTCCTAAATCTCACACTATTATTGTTTTTTTAACTACACATGGAAAATAAGTTTGGTTTAATAACTATGGGACCCATGCGTTTATGCTTGCAAAAACAAACTACATACTCGGTGTATAAACAAAACAAATTGTGGTTATGGACCCTGCTAGTATACAAAATGTGTTTTACATATACTGTAGTGGTTGTCAAACACGTGGTTGACATTCTCTAGTTTATCGCTTTAGTGAAATCTTATCTTACTGGAAATTTCGGTGTACTAAAGTCGCTATCTTACGTACTCCGAAGAGTGCCCATTTGACAACGTTCCTTTCGTATTCCCATTTACGGTGTTAACAGAATACCATCCTTAACAAAATTCTAAGAAACCAACGGTTGATTTTTGTCAACTTAAACTAAAATACTGACGCGTCGCTGCTATCAACCTAACCGGCCGTATGAACAAAATCACAAACAAAAAATCTGCTCGTCGTTTCTCTTAAAATATTTCTATACATTTATTAATTAGCAAAAAAGGGCGGTAAATACACAACAAAATGTGTATCATAATCCACAAGCGAAAACGAACAAAAAAGCAGGACTTGGGGTGGCAATAAAGGAATCAAGGCAGAGAAAACGCAAAACTGTTTACAAAGCCCGAGAGATGTCGCCTCTCCCATCTGCGGCGCAGTCATTGCGGTCCCTGATATGTCAATGCACGGGAGATGGCGAAGAAACTTTTCAACGTATAAAGGTCTCGGTTAAACCATAGTGAAGAAATATAAGAACTATACAACGAACTGCAAAAAATGGCTCGAAAAAGAGAGTAAAATAAAAGGCGCTGCAGTTTCGGAGTATGTACACTGTACAGACTGCACTGCTGCTGCCATATGTTGCGAGTTTTTAGAGGGAAGATAATGCTTCTAGACTTTCAAACCTCCAGTCTTGATTTCTTTGTGGAGCTGAAAAAAAAACGTTAAAGATAAATTGCCGAATCGCTTGATATGACGTAAAAGCAGGCTATGAAGAATACCTCTCTTGTGCAGCAACGCTTCGTTTAAAAGCTTGTCTTTCCGTGTCTACCTTCGATGCATCTGAAAACAGAAGGTGATTTTGTAATCTATCGGTCATATTTGCAATTTCTATTTAAAAATCCACATTAATAACTTCGGTTAATATTTTATGTATGCGTAATTGAAAAAAATAACACATCATGCCAAAAATACTAAAACTGCGTAGCTTGAGACCTGTACAGTTAAATTTTCCACATAAAAAGACGTTCGTTCCTACCTTGCAGCCACCGAACCTGGGTCGCGGGGCCGTAACCTTTCTGGTTCTTCGCTGCTATCCTGAATATGATGGCTGGTTTGGTGGAACAATCAATGTGGGCGGATCCCAGATGATTGTGCGGAACCAGGCATCGCGGTATGCTTCCTAGGTAGACTCTGAAAGAATGTAATGGAAATAAACACTGGATTATGGGTAAATTATTAAATAGAATGGTAAAGGGTGGTCATGTTAATTACATAGTATTCGTCTGATCAGATTATGGTTCATCCATATAATCCAGTGGTATCCGGCATTTGTTAAGTAAAACGTCCAAAGACAAAAGCAATCGCTAAATTGGAATACTATCGGTGTAAGTTGCCACTACGAAGGCGAACACGCCGATAAAGAGTATCCTCATAAAACAACAACAAAACAACATAATGATAAAGAGTATACTAATAGAACAACAAACAAAATTGTGCAAAAACATGTATCAATATGGGTATTATCCTCAAATCGGCTCTCCTACCTGATAAACTGCATGTTGTTGGGGTTTTGCCTCACTTGTGAGCTCTTCACGGCCAGATAGACTGAGTATTCCTGGATTGTTCCGTTTGTACTTGTGGGCGGCTCCCAAGATATGGAGGCTCCTTCCAAGGTCTTGCTGATTTTAATCGCGGAGGGTGCTCCTGGGAAGCCGGGAAGACACGTCTTGAACGCAGAGACGTCGGAGAATGGGCCGCGTCCGCATTCGTTTAGAGCTGCCACACGGAACTTGTATGCTGTGCCGGGTTCAAGCAATACTTTTCGCAGAGTACCGTTCTGTTTGATAAAATACGGCAATTACCCAAACAAAAAATATTTTCTTATGTGGGAGCATTCATTCTATTGTTAGAACTAAAAAGAATCTACACAGTTGCGAATTTGTTATTAGTTAACAGGTTAAAACCAATTTGTTTTCATTAGGAAAACTTAAAATTAATAAAAAAGCGAAGTGCTTTTTCCAATTTGCACTAAGGACCTCAAGACAACGTATAACCCAGACATGGGCAAAATTATTATGCTGACTTATGTTTTTAGCAAGACTTCTTGTATTATGGTCAGAAATTTACAAACCTGATCTGGAATATTGACGACGTCGACTGCGTCCGGGTCAGCTTGATCCACTTTCTCCAAGTACTGATTGACGATCAGTGACGTGGATTTGACGATGGCGACGTCATGCCACACATGGTCGGGTTTCGTCGGTGCCTCATTCTTCAGCGTGTCGTCAGAAGTGGCTTCGGTGGACTTGGTTGCCTCCCTGGTTGCAGGTTCGGCCGTAGCCATGGTTGACGAAGGCGTGGTGAGAGTGGTCTGCGATTGGTCGGAGGCGGACACGGTCTTGGTGCTGTCGGTTTGGTTTGTGGTGGTGGTTTCATGTGGCGGAGTCGGACAATCGCTGCGAGATGAATTCATCGGAGATGTTAGAGCCAAAGGGGTGCGATAAAGCAACATGAATTTCGCCAAATGATTATTAGTTAAAAACATAATACAGTACTTTTTATAGGTACGAAATTTGCTTTAATCTTCTTTAATTAAATAAAACAAAACACTGTATTGGACAATGGCTTCTGATTATTTGTGCAAAGAATATTTTAAATTTTCACCAAATGTAACAAATTGCATAGGAAGAAGACAAGATAACACTTTGTAACTAAGATCACAGAATAATTCTGGCAACACAGACGCATGCATTGAATGCACACAGAGAGAATATTAGTGCTAATAAACAACGACATACGTGGTTGCGATGGTGGAATCCGGCTGTGAACTTGGAGCCATGTTTCCACCGGAGAGAGTGGATGTGGTCGACGTTGGTCCGATTGCACCAGCGGTGGCCGTTATGGTGGAATCAGTTTGGTTGGTGGTGGTTGTTTCATGGGGAGGGGTCTTGCATTCCGGCTTTATGCTGTTAGAGAAGTTAAGTTCAATTCATCTACAATTCATATATATATATATATATATAAATATATAATATACCTAATTTTCCTACTAAAAAAAGTTGAGGAAACTTGTTGAAGTGTGGCATATTATATTGTTGTTCTATTTTGTGAATTGATTGAACAATATTATGATTTGCTATAATGAGGATGGTATAAGTGGAACTTGCACTCCTAGCACTCTATACTGAAAAATCACCAGCCGTTAAACTTTAAGTGGTTCCCAGCTAATTGACATTGCTTATGTTTTATTGGGTTCGTTATTATTTGTTACCCCCTATACCAAGTATACTAAGAAAATAACCTTCACCTTTCTTCGGTTGCAGAGTCTGGTTTAGGAAGTTCAGTTTTTGTTTCATTTTTGTCTGCAGTCGGCGCTTTGTCAGCTGTGGTCGAGGCAGCTGCTGCTGGTGGTTCAACATCCATGGGTTTCGACTGATCCGGTTCCGATTCGGCTGCCACTTCGCTCTTCCCGACTTCCATCTTCTCTTCCTGTTGTTCAGCTGGGGCTTCTTCTTTGATGCTACTGGGCGGAGTGGTGTTGGAGAGTGTTTCGGGTTTGACCTCACTAAAAGCGGTGGTTGCGGGTGTTATTATCTCTTTGGAAGAACTATTTTGGTCTTCTTTTGAAGTGACTTGATTTGCAGGCTCAGAAGAGTCAGTTTCCATGGGGAGTGGAAGTTCTTCTGTTGGCTTCGGTTCAGGAAGGGTTTTGATCGGATCAGGAGAGGTTTTGGCATCGATTGACGCTGATTCTGGGTGATCGGTTGTAACACTGGAGGCAGGCAATGGTGGAGTGGGGGACTCTGTAGATGTGGGAGCTGTAGGTGGAGCAGCAGCTGGCACAGTTGATATGGCAGCAGCAGGTGTTGATGCTGTATCACAAAAAGGTCAAAATTGAGAATAATGGTTGGAAGAAAAAAGTTAATAACTAAACTCATGAGTGATTTGCATTGAGAGTTTTATAGGATTGCGATGTTTTCATCTTTCAATCAACAGAAGATTGACTTTAACTCCCAAAACCAAATAATTAAAAATGGGAGAAATAACGCGTTATCCCAACTTTTGCACAGCGGATTCAATTTACAGGCGGTAAGTTTTACTGTGGTTAGAAATCCACACAAGGAACTACGAGGAGCTGGTTTTTACTCTTACATACACAAGTTATGCAACGATAGTTTTTACTGATTAATCAGTGAGAAAGTAGTCTTGGGAACCATCCTACATACACTGAATCCTTATGATCAGCAAACTTCCAATAACTACACAAATTATAATGAACAATGAATTATACCTATTGTTCAAGGTTATTTTTATTTCCCAGCTAAAACACATAACACAGGCTGTCTTAAAATTTCGACACTCTTGGAAGAAGCAGAGTGTAAGCGTTAGTTGGTAATAGTACGCTCTTTTTACAGTTTTATATTTAATAACTTGTTTTATACAGGTAGTATTACTAATTATTTCTTCAGTTAGTTTTAAATATAAAAAATATAACCACAAACGGCATAGAAAATAATACAAACTGTGCAGCTCAAGTACAAATTTCCAATACATTCACACTCACCTTGTGGCACTGTGACCAACGGCTTGGTTTTGGGAGCAACAATGATCCGCTGCACACCGGACACATTGGAAATTACTTTCATTCCCTGAAAACAAACATCAGATTATTATACAGATTTGCAGTAATTTCCATTACTTTGCTTTCTGTTAAGATAACAAAGAAAATTATGCTTCACTTTTCAGCAATCATCGTTATTTACTTAATGCCAAATTAAACCTGTGGCAGCATTGAAATCGCAATTAATTTTAACAGATATAAAAAAAAGCTTAATTTGCAAATAAATTGGAATGAAATAAAAAGCTTTGAATCCCAAACTGCAAATCTACATCATAGAAGCAAAAATCACCACATCAACATTTTTCACTTGAGGTATACATATTTCACACAAAAAAATTATTTTAGGCTCTTTATTTAATCTAAATGTATATATAAATCAGATTAGTATTTGTTCACAGAAGATGCTACCACACCTGCGGGTTTGAAAGTAAGTATCTTCGTGCCAGTGCCTGGATTAAGGACT
>CH002666.1:385772-424081 GCA_000149265.1 Ciona savignyi | reverse complement strand
TGCTTACTTATGTGGTAAAGTAAAGCAGACATGATGATTCGACAATGAATCAAAACTTTTTTATAGAATCTTAAACGTACCGATATCGAGCATCCACAAATCACCGAGTCGTGATCCGTTCATTCCACCATAAACGATGAGTCGTTGGTGGCCATTGCTATCTTTCCATCCAACAGCGGTGTGTGATTCACGTGGAGGGGGAGGGGACCCATACGTGGGGGGGACTTCCCATACTGCTGAGTTTGGGTTGCGAATATCAAGTGTGTACAGGTCATTTAAATACCTGTCAACAATAAAATTAATTCGTTTATGTTGGAAAAGGTAATTCAAAAATTAACAGCTTATTCATGACGTTTCATCATTATTCTTCATGTTTTAACAAATATGTTTTTTTAAGAAGAGAGGACCAATCTGTAATTGTCTAAAACATATTTTTTACATAAATTTAAATATCCATCAAGCTTTTTTAAACAGAAGCTATTTGAATTAGGATTAGGCAACTGTAAATGCTTAATTTTGAATATTTTTCACCAAATACAGACCCAATACTAGCACTGCAGCACATAACAGCACTTCCTATTTAAAATAAAGAACATATCATTTTTATACTAAACAATAAAATATTATTAGATTGTTTGCTACATTACATGGTACAGACCTTGGAATATTGGTCTTGGGATCATCACTTTCATTAGCCAGTCCACCAAAAAGAAAGACTTGATCCCCCACAAGTGTAAAACTGTGGCCCAGTCTAGGGAGAGGAGGGGGTCCGTTGTGAGGGGGACGGGGTGATAATTTCTTCCATTCCCACCGACTTGCCTGGAAATGTCAAACGTTCAAACTTAATTATAAAGAAGGTTAATTTTATATGCTTTCGTAAGAGACCACACAACAAAGATCTCCCATTTAAGCAATGGTTACACTAACATTAAAATACTGATTATCACAGTATCATAATAACACTGTCACAATAATACTTATGTTAACGCTATGTCCAAAACTGAATCCGTCAACCAAAACTTTACATCTGCAATGATCAAGTCCTAACACAGGCTGGGCAACTTCTCTGGTCGTCGGGCCAGATGTGGGAAATTAAAGTTCTTGGTAGGCCAGATAGAATACTATTTAATATCTTAATTACAGGGTATGGTAAGATACAGTCCGCGGGCAGGTGAAAATCCCTTCACGAGCCGGCCCCAGTCTGCGGGCCGTATGTGACCCATGCATGTCATAACAAATTAAAAACATTTTGATAGACAAATACAAAGTTCTTATGCCACAAATAACCAACAGATTGAGAATGCATTAAACCGTTTTTAAATGGAAACCGATACCGATGTTAACTTTCACACTCATAACTATTCCTGGGAAATTAGGTTGTCCCACCTGTAGCTCATAGAGATCATCAGAATATCGTCCGTACTCCACCATCCCTCCGAACACAAAGAGTCTGGTTCCATCACAAACAAAACCATACGCAGCACAACCTGGGGGGATGTCCCCACGCACAGCAGGGATGAACCACTGGTTCGTCACTGAAAATTTAAAACATTTAGTGAGTTTAACCTTCGGCGGTCTTATTCACTACTAGATAGGATATAATACTTAAGTGACTTGGTCCAGCATTTGGAGTATTTATCAATAAATATTATGGGACAAAAATTTAGGATGACTTAATTTAAAAAAAAATAATTTAGTACCCATATGCTGTATTCGTAAGACTTGTAGCATAACATACATATATATAACCATAAATAAATTGATGCATTTCAAATCTGAATTTTCCCAAATATAGTGGTATTTTTTCAAATAGTACGGCACAAAAGCGATTTGTACTATATTAATTCACACTGGCTTTATAAAACAAGAAAGAATGTTCTAAAATGAACTATGTTCGTTACTTTGGTATATTTATAAACTGTCGTTTAAAAAAAACGTGCTGATGCCAGTGTGCGATTTTAACAAGGACACAAAAATGGCAATGGAGTAGCAGGTGAAGCTATAAAAATACCCTGGGTTAAAACAACATCCGAGAAGTGACTTGCCCAAATACATGTTAGCTTCTTAATGGTGGCTAAATACTCTAGAATTGTGCAACCTCGAATATGACAAAAATGAGTACTTTTCAAGGAACCCAGTAAGTTAAGTATGGCTAACTTGAATAAGAAATAATGCCAAAGTCTAACCAATGCATAGCGCATCCCAAAAAATACAAACAAATATTTTTACGCAAATCCATCTTATTTTTGTAGGACACAACTCATCAGAAGTACTAAAACGGATTCTAACCATGCTCCAAACATGAATCTCAACATGAGAACTAACCCTAACACACTTATCTCCATTTTAGTGAGCAGTTTTCGTTTTTTAGTTCTCCATGGTAAATTTTTTACTCAAACGCTTATAACGATAGTTAGCCAACAAGCTGACTTTGTAATGAGATCACCATACACCAAGTAATCAATGTGTTACAGCTGGCCAAAAAACTGTATTTTATTATAAAATGTAAGGATGCAATTACAATTTGACCATTCAAGCAAGTGCCAAGACGAACAGTGTGTTTAGGACAGGATAGGAGAATATTCATGTTTATCCCAGTGAATGGGAAAACCAAGGGGTTAACACGCGGGCAATCGTCAGATCACCTCACACTCATCGTCGGGTTACCAGAGCTATTGCAGTGTGTTGTGTATGATTCAAACGTTTCTTTAATTCAGTAGAACCCATTAATCCGCTGGGTTCAGGCAATGTCCGTTAAGTGCCTTGTCCAAGGACACGACCGACTATAGCGAGAGACCAGTTCAGAACCTGCAACCTTTCGATTGAAAGGCTTTGCACTAAACCGCCCTAGTTGTTTAGGCACATGACAAGTTTAGCTTTTCCTCATAATGGTATTTAGACAGATTATAGACTATTGTAAACTGTATATACAAAGAATTTTTAAAGGAACCAAACTGGAGATAACAACAAACCGAGCTAACCGGTGTTATAAACGTGAAGTTCGTCAACAATCCCTTCATTTCCACCTCCAAATACGACCATAAGTTCCTTGATTGCAACAGCTCTATGTCCATGACGGGGTCGTGGAATTGGCCCACTAGAATTAGTCACCCTATTCCACTTTACACTGGGCGCCGCCATCTTGGAAAATTGTACACTGAGTGCGACACATGTAACCAATCACAACGCGTCTATAAAAAAGTCCCGGATGTACAGATATTTTATCAAAACAATGACATGGTACCCTGATAATGTGATGGTAATTCAATAAACAAAACATTTTAACGACATAATAAATAATTTAATGATAATTTATTTATATTACATTTAAACTAAATAAAATACTGTTTTCCTAACAGTTAGAAAAACAATATAATATTTCGTTGCAAAAGCTTGTGCAATTTTGGATACTCGATAGTTTGCCTCCGAATTTTTGGGGTTCTTTTTTAACTATACAACCTATTCATACCACACTGTTCTGTTTAAATTAAAATTTGCAACTACTGTAGTTTAATTTAGTCCGACTGGTTAGTCTGGTGGATTATAGTGTGTTGTCTTTCAGCCGAAGGGTTGCAGATTAGAAATTTGTCATTAGCTAGTAGGCTGTGTCCTCGTGCAGGGCACTTAACGGACATTTTCTGTACTAAGCGGAATAATGGGTTCTACTAAATTAAATGAACGTGTAAATCATACATAACACACTGCTCCGGTAACCCGACGATGGGGGCGAGGTAATCTGACAATGGCCTGTGTGATAACCCCCTTGGTTTTGCCATTTCACGGTGATAAACATAATTGTCCCATCCTAATTCCTTATTTTTATCTTTCCTTAATGGGTAATAAATATTTTTATTTTTTTATCCCAACGAAGACGCAAAAAATAAGCTAAAGCAATTAATATAAAAGGCTTTCTATCGTTAAACGAATTTCAATAAAGGGTATTTCCCTTGCCAATACACTTTTTGAAAATATTCTCCAGGCAAAACGCTCGTGATTATGAGGCAGTCTGATTACGCTTTGACAGCATTTTTTAAATCTTTGGTTCCCGTATAGATGACGTGTAGCCTATAATCAACTAATATCTATATGCGGGGCAAGATGTGACGAGTAGTACCCTCCCCATTGGTTTTAAACATGTGCTAGGCTGCACGCCGGTGTTCCTGTTTAGCCTTGAAGTTTTGTAATAGTGGAGCATTGTTTTGTGAAATAAATGTGTTGATTGCGCCGATGTACGGAGTGGTATGAGCTCAAAATTTGTAAGTGCAATGTTTGAGGGTTTTAAGTTTAGGTTGCAGATCCGAGCTTTAATTTTAAATTGTGAAAACATCTTAGACTTCCTGTGTCAGAATTTTTAGTGACAGCCGTTTTTGTGAGGTCAGTTTGCACTGGAAAGATAGTGAGAATAATTAGTTGAACGCCTCCTAAAGCTTTACAGCCACTACTATAACCTGTTTTATTGCTTATTTGGGTTTTTAACCCCACACGAAATAACCTAGCTATCCCCAGTCCAACTGGAGACAACTATTTAATTATATTACAATGCTAGAATTTTATAGTTCCATCTATATCTATAACGTCCAAGACAAAACTATTGCTTTCGGGACATCAAAGTTTTAGCATAGTGGTTCTCGCAAACCTATTTTAATATGTTAATTTGTAGCTTACTTCCTATATCGCACACCGTTAGGTTATAGGAGCCGGTGCAGTGTGTTGTGTCTAATTAATAACTTCCTTTAATTTGGTAGAATCTATCATTCCAATGGGTACTTGCAATGTCTGTTAAGTACCGTGCCCAATGACACAACCGACCATCGAGCGACCGGTTTTGAATCTGCCACACTTCGGCTGAAAGGCGACGCACTAACCCAACAAGCTAATTGGTAGGACAGCGGACTGAAATACCTCCGACAACTCAAAGTAATCTGACTTTACCCGTTTGATAACGCCCCTTGCCTTTTCCCATCCACGGGGATAAACATAAATATCCTATGCTATACCTCTACATTATCTTGTGGTATTAAATGTGTATACAGTAGTATCATGTTCAATCAATTGGTTAATGCGGTGTCCACACAAACAGAATATAAAGGCAATAGTCTACGGACCGTTCTTTTTATTTAAGATAGGTTTCATGTTTTATCCCCGTGAATTGGGGAAACACAGGAGGCGTAGTCACACGGGGATTCGTCAGATTACGTAATGTCAACCAATGGGTGCGGTCGTGTGGCCGAATGCTTAACGCGACCGATACATATACAGACTCGTATAGAAAAACCCCCAAGTGACGAGCACATCCTTGAGTTCGAAACAAAGCCTGGTTAAAAAATGACAACTAACAGCGGGTTAACAGAGTTAATAAAGTGTGCTTTATAAGTTCGAAGGGTTGCAATCGTTAACCTAATAATGCACTGTCTTAAGGCAGCGTCTGTTCGTTTCCTTCATTATCCATAAACACAGAAACACCATAGTCAGCGATCGTTTCGCCTTCAAAACTTTCAGCTTTTTAAAGATCACGGACGCTCTTACCCACTAAGCTAATCGGCCGGAAAAAAATGATGTACCATACAATATTAATGCATAGATCTACAAAGTAAACAATGTAGCGTATCTAAAAGAAACAATCGGCGATCTCCGAAATTATCAATGAAAATATCCCATTTATTAATGTGAGCAAGCGACAAGATTTCTATTAAGAATTGGTATACAATTCCATGGTAAACCGAATGCAGTGAAAGTTATGGTGAAAATATTTTAAATATTTAATTTGCGGACAGCAAGAGCTTGGTTGTGGATGTTCAATTGCTTTACTTGTAAAAAGTAGTAAATTAATTGAATATATTGAAAAGCGAGAGGCAACGATACTTTGTCTTCAGAGCGAAGTCTCATCTTTATCGTGGGATCGATTTTTCATCAGCCGAGGAGTCATTATTAATCATGACGCTTTATCTAATATACTGTAAACTGATCGGTATATAATGTTGAAGCGACCGATGCTCCAAATACCTAAGCTACCCAGACGTTTTTCTTATTATATTTGACTACGGTACCGATCGATATCATAGCAAGTAGTCCTTGCCGGAAACATGTCGTAAAACACAGTACCCAGAGGCCACTGGCGCGAGCATTATGCCATAATAAAAATATTAATTTCGTAAAATGGGCCTGTTAAATTTTTTTAAACGTTCTGTTGATCCTTAAAAGGAATTGAACGAAAATGTCAGTGATAACAAAATGGTTCTGCTGTATGGCTCGTTAATAAAATATTGAATTTGGGGGAGAATTTAAACGCAACGTCAGTCATTTAACGATTTACAAATATTGTCAAAAGGAATGAAGATTAGGCGCTTGGCGACACTGTAGGTTTGGGATTGAGAGAGAAAAAAACGAAGGCGCAGTGACCGATAGCTAAAACGATTTTAAAAACGAAACAACGCAACCGAGATGGCTCATATGTGTGATTCGCTTAGTTGAGGTGCCAGTAAATGGGAGGTTGCCTTTTTTCTATTTTCTATACGCTTTTGGCGGCGCCTTAAGATCCAGAAGAATGTGAAAGGACAGGACAGCTAGCTTACGGCACATTTGCTAAACACTTTCACGGCCAGTTAGCGTATCGCTTGTTCAACGTGACCACAGCAAGGCGATAATTATTTAGGAGCATGTTAAAAGGCCAATTGCATATTACCATGACGGAAGTACGAAAGGATATTTAACGGTCATAAATGCTTCATTGTATCGACCCAGATTTGACCACTTTAAAGCTATTTGTCACAATTAGGGGTCTTTAAATATTGATGCAAACTAGATCGCCGTTTTTTTTTATCTCGCTTAGCCGTAGGCCTACATACACCGTATCGTTGCATTAGATGAGTTTCCGCTAACGGATGATGCAGAAAAAAGCTAAAGCAATGAATAACAACGCTTTCTCTTGTTTAATTGATCAAGTTGTTAAGTTTGCTCTAACAGGCGCTTTAAAATATGTTTTTTATTTAGTTGTTACAAAGTTTCAATAATTCTTTTCCGAAACGGAGCGTTTTCAGCCTCGATAGGCAATAATACTCCATTCGCATTTTAAACTGTCGTAAAGTGACAGGCAAACAAGTTCCGCCAGCCAAACCTCTGCAGTTCTGGTTGGGATATTGGTAGATAGAGTTTTATGTGACACTGTGGGAGAGGCGCGATGCGATTTAAGTATATATTACCAAGAGATCCAAGAAACGGATAGCTTTTCTGGAATCCATAAGGCAAAAAAATGTTGTGTCATAGATTGTTTAGAGATAGAATGCACATCCGATTTGTTGCACTGTACTACATAAAAAGCTTTTAGTTAGTATTTGTATCATCAGCATTTACATGTCTAGTCTCTCCAAACTTTTCTGATGGTTGTTTATTATTTTTGCAGTGAAACTCCAAGAAATTAAAAACTGCAAACGATGAAACCTTACTACCCAGCCTATGTAATGAAGTTAATATTGATGCTACAAATTCTGGAATATTTTTCCACAGGTATGCTGCAATTGGACAAGTCTATACATTTTAAATTTCGAAATCGAATTTTACGTAATCCTGTACGCCACTTTGACATTTAACAGAACCATTGAATTCAAAGAATCGATACCAGTGCACCAAAAAGCACTACTGGGGCTTATGGTATCCTTGTCATTTAAATTGCGCCTTTGTTCAGAGTTGTATATGACAACAAAAAAACAATTTTTGTTCCCGCTACATGGCCTATATGCATATATTATATAAAAAAAAACAACTTCAAAGGAGTCCCAGTCTTTACTTCCATGACTAATTAAGTAAATTTAATCCAAATCTAAAGTTGCCCGTGAAAGTGATTCTTGAGTAGATGTGCCAATATAGTTTTCCGAGTCAATATTGGCCGTAAACAAGAGATAATAAAAATTGTGTAGCCGATATTTCTCTTTGTCATCCGACTGGACATTCTTGTTTGCTCTTTGGTCAGAAGAAACGCTAGTGTCTTTAAAATTAATGGATGCATAAAATACGATATTTAACTTCTAACCATAACTCGTGTTTTTGGGAGAAACTCATTGACGTTTTCAAAATAACAACGGACCTATAGGTTTGACATAATTCTGTACATGTAATTAAAAATGACCTTTGCAGGATTTGTGCGCGCTTCCAATTTGACAGTGGTCCAGAGGGGTATTACGTGGCGAGAAATTCCTAATGAGCCCCCAAGCGAATGCTACGTTCGCAATTGGCCTTATTACACATGCGAGAAAAGACCGAACTGCTTTACGGCCCAGGCTAGTTAAAACTACAGTAGCATGATTATGTTTTAATTGATATATGCTTGCTATCGGCCAATGTATGTAACGGGCTTCACGATGACCTAGTCACACAGAGGGAGCGATTGAAATATGTCACATAACATTGTATTTATCTAATTCCATGTTACTGACTGTCTGAATAATCGGGGAAAACTAAAAGAAGGGAATAAAACGGAAAGGAGGGAAACTGCATATTAAAATGAAAAAATGACGCTATAGTTAGTTTTAAACATGGGGTTAAAGTTAGGGTTAGTTCTGGGATTAAGATTTTTTAGGGCAGGGTTTAAATTAGTTTATATAGTTTTAGTAAGCAGTTTTCCTCCTTTCCTCTTTCCCATTTTCCCTCCTTTAAGTATTGCCCTGAATAATTCCAATAGAATTTCGCAAGTGAAATAAACAGGCTGTGCCCAACGGTTCAGCAAATAGCAAGTGGAATAAATTGGCTGTACTTAACGGTTCATTATGTGGCCTGTGTTTCCAGCAAAACTGTGACGGACATGACGATTGTGGTGATTCAACGGACGAATGCCGGGGAATGTGTGCGGAGACTTTTACGTGTGGCAGCACTGGCGCCTGCATCGCAATTGACAAATTTTGCGACGGAATCATTGACTGTGAAGACGGCACCGACGAAATCGAAGCCAACTCGTTCACGAATACGTATGCAATGTTTTTTTGTATGATATGTACCATTGTATGGTCGTGTAACCGAATGGCTAAAGCGACCAACATTTATACCCACTTCTGTAAACGGTCCGAATGACGAGCCCATCATGGATTCGAAATTTGGCACTTTTTCATTTTGTTTTCATTTATGAAAAAAATGCTTTATTTTTATCTTGCCCCTTTTACCCAAACTACTAAAATATTGCGTGGAAATAAGTAAAAGTCGGAGCGTGCAGACGAACGCATTTGCGAAAATGGAAGAGCGTTGAGTTACCTGCGCTCAGGTTGACTTAAAATTTCTGTAATGACATGTGCATTAGAAAAAGGTTGCTGCACTTCCTATCCAAACTAAAAAGGATAGATACTTTCAAAAGACGTATTTAATAGAGTAACGACATAAAAACAGTGCATTTTGAGCAGTAACAAAATACAACGTTAAGAATTGAAAATGCAAATTGGTTTACAACTATTAAGCCGTCTTCACGCGGCGGCAAACGTCGGCGGTAACCGTCAACCGCCGGTAGATCCGCAAAGATCAATCTACAGCGTCAGTGCAGCAGCTGTGTTACATGGTCCCTTCAGCGAGCCGAGAGAAATATCTGGCCATTTAAAATTTGCAGCTGCTGTGAAATAGTGGTTCGATATTTTGCATTGTTAAATTAAATTTGAACCTGCTACTATCTAAAAATAACAAGATAAAATAATGAAATATAAAAACTTTAAATAAAAAAATGATGAAAAATGAAATATATAAGTGATGACTTAACAAAGTAATATTTGTCCAAATAAATCCCAGTTATAAATATGTATATAAATTCAAACATAACATTTAATGTATAATTTTAATGCCGAAACCTTTTCTTGTATTTGACTGTGTAAAACCGATTGTATCATTTAAAGTACTGTGAATTTCATACTATTTTTGTGAAACCATTTTTTCTGCAAAAAGTAACCTTTTTGTTCGTGTTCGTCGCATGAATTTTATTAGTGTTTTGTGTTAGTGTTGTTAGTGTAACCTTTTAGTTAGTGTTAATCATTTAAAAATGTACCACCCGATTCAAAGTCTGTTTAAATAACATGATTGTAAAAAAAATAATTTTTATATTGAGGGGTTTAGAAGTGTTATCCCATGTTCTACTGAACAATCAATCAAATTGTCCACCGAATAGGCGTTTAGTCGGACTTTTTAGGGCTAATGGTTAGTTACGTTCATTATAGTTTCTCCTGCGCAAACGCTTGGCGGTACTACACCAGCTCCGAGGACGAGATGCAACACTGGAAAGAAGGTAGAGTTCCGTGGAACGTCCAGTCCAGAGATATGTTCCTCTCGGATATCGCTTCCAAAAGATGTCAGCTCCCCAATCGACTACTGTGTGACGGGGTCAACCATTGTGGAGATCATTCCGACGAATGCAACCCTAACTGCGACGACTCTGTTCGCTTCTATTGCAGCAATGGAAGGTATTGGCCGATATGAAACGATTGCTTTGTTTGATATATTCTGTGTTCTCTTAGGCAGTGGTCAAAATCAATAAGTCTCCAAGTCGGTTTGATCTGCGCTCCTAATTGCCCAGCATTTCTTTGTAACCAAACGACAATGAAATCTTATTTCGAATTAATTCCCTTTTTACTTTCCTTATTTTTAATCCAAAAGTTTCGATCCAATTTATTTATTATTCACGACTTCCATGTAGTGGCTCCAAATGTATTACCGTTCCATTTCACTAAACCGTCCTTGTGAAAATCCTGCTTAATTAATGCGCGTCGTAACTGGTGGGGCGTGCTTGAAATTCCTTAAATGGATACAAATTATGTGGCTCCCGACATTGAACCAAGCATGCATGGTAATTGGGCGTCCATCGACCGTGCCTGAGTACACGGCCGCGAAGCAAGGCGCCAAAGTAAGCTCGCGATTAAAATGTCCCGATTTGTGCACATGCATTATTCACAATATCGTAGTTCGAGGCTTGTTGTACACAAGCCGGAATTTATAAATTCGATCTGCGCGGGGCACCGGAACGCAAATAACACCGTGAACTATTCATGAGCATACCCACGGCCAACATGCCTTTTCGGCAATTGGGGCCGCCGGCAGTTAGGAAAACATAAAATACATTAAAAATACATGAATTAACTTCGTTATCCTGGACGCGGTAGACGTTATGACGTGTATTATAAAATAGCGAATGTGACTTTTATTGACAAATGCTGCAAAATGGTTTAAAACACGAATTTTAACTGCACAAATGTATATATTGCTGGTATTTACCCAAGCTGCCGAGAATTTGTTGTACATAAACCTCGAAAAAATATGTATAAACTACGTATATAAAGGTGTATTTAAAAATGTTCAATAGTCGCGTACATAGGCTTCTTTGTCCTAACACCGTATATTTAATGCCAACGGTTGCCTTAACATCACAATTGGTCGATTGTTTTCCTCTGTGTTAACACTTCTATTAAAGCTAAGTATAAAATACACTTGTTAGGTGCATCTCGGCAAAGAACCGATGTGACGGCCGAGACGATTGCGGGGACGGCAGTGATGAGACCCAAGACTGCGATGCGAAATTCAAGTGTGATCCAAACGGTATTTTTTACTTTTTTCCATTTTGCCTTACAATTGACACTGGAGTGCAGCGATGCATTCGTTTTTAAATTGATTTTATCCAAAAACAGTTTTCCCCCTAAAATTAGCGCTCAATGTTCATTTGTTATTCATGCACCACCTTTCAGAAGGATTACTCATTGTTTGATTGCCATTAGGTCCATTATTTGCTCCCTTCTGTATATCCAACAACATTCAAACGCCCCTGTTTAACACATTTTTTACCAGTTTAAATTAAATTCCAGAATTAGGTCAACGAATAATGTTATCAATCAAACGACAAGAAGTCGTGACCCGAAAATCATTCACTGTACAAATCCTGCTTGATAATCGATCCGAAATCGAAAAAAATTTACGAGTGTTATTCACCTTGTTAGCATAATCAACTTACATTTCGAAGTGTCATTTAGTAAGCGAATTAAAGATTATGCGTCCGCTAATGAGCCACACGACTTTGTGTTAATTAGGTTAGGTTTCATATGGTGGAATATAATAAATGATTGCGTCATTGTAATCTGATTGTGCCGTAGCGTAAAAGTACAAAACTGTCAATGTTTTTTTCGAACCCATTATGGGCTATAATAGGCACAAGGACCGTTTTTGTATAGAAGTCGGTATATGTATCGGTCGCGCTAACCATTCGGCCACTCGACCGTGCAAAAAATGCCAATATTTATTCGACAAGATTTTGACCAATCCGAATGCAGTGGCGCCACACGAAGATTATTAAAAAAACTAGAGTTGTGAAAATTTGTTGTAGCACCAATATGACTATAAAAGCAGTAACTCTCGCTTGTTGAATTCGCTGCAGAGTTTTAAACGTTAACAGTTTACCCAAGTTTTACCGTTGACTGTTTTCTAATTCAAATAACAGCATTAATGAAACGTGAAAAATCAATGCGATTTTGATAATGCAAATGACATTAATAATTAATTTTGAGAGTCCCTAATCTTCGATAAAACGCCTGGCCGTGTAGAGATCGAAGATCTTTTTAACGCCGTGCCGAGTATAGAACTTAGGATTTAAAATAACGGAAAGGTCGATTGCCCACAAATTATGTATAGACCATGATTCATATAAAGTCCTCTTGGGTGATTATATTTGACTTCGGTATATATTACGTTAAATCGAGAATCTTTACTTTAGTGCTGGGTGTGTGACATGAAACTTTTTATACTTTGTTCAATATAATTCTGTTAAAGAAAGTATAATAACACATTGAAATATCCAACCCATCCTTTAAATTGTAGGTCTTAAATATACTATTCTTGGTCTTTATAGTATACTATTCTTGTAACGAAAATGCTTGCAATATCGGCGACAAACATTAAAAGGTGAATTAAGTGCAAATCTGTAATATTTTCAAAGCCCACATTCCAATTCTGATATACTGTCTGTGGAGCTGAACTGTACCAATACAAGGCAAAGAAACTGTTTGCTTTTTGATACTTGGATGAATTAACGATGATAACTTTGTGTAAATAGGTACTGTGAGCATTGCGTTTTCAAAGTTCTGCGATGGTCACCGGGACTGTCCGGATGGCAGCGATGAAATGACGCCAGAACACAGTGGCCCTGGTGATGTGGTGTGTTCCAACATCAAGAATTTGAAAAACATTAGTTGCATTCTACCGCCCAGGTAAGGCCGTGGTGACTTAAAAACAAAGTCGCTCGATTCGATTCTAGTTTCCCGCAATGTACATGTGTGGTCTTGTTCCACTACCGAATTACGATCGATCTTGTTAAATTGTGTGAGGTTTATTGCTTTGGCGCAGAATGCAATTATTCAAGGACAATTATTTTACTGTTCGCAGGCAATATGACATGTGATTAATTTACGATTTACCAGAAATAAAGCAAGATTCAGAATTCACACCTGTTAAATCAGATTGTTGATTAACAAATTGCGACAAAGCGAACTTGTCATTATTTTCAATCAACAAACTATGAATAAAACTTCAGACATTTATATAAATTTAATAAAGCTCATATTCACAATCAAACTAGATAGATATACAAACAAATACTTGAGTGACACAAGGGCAAGCGCCCAAAAGTTTATTGTTGATTCTGACGTTTGAAATGTGCAAGGTATGCTAATGAAATTAAGTCATTTGACAATAAGTATTTCGCATATCGTACTAACGCAAACTTACAGATGGTTACTGTCCTCTTTGTACTAATATGAACTGTCTGAAAATTAGATCTTAAAGATTAGATTACGTTCATAATTCCATTACTTCAACTGGAAATGTTATAAACGAATATGAGCATTACAGTTTGATAAAGATTTATGTTTCACAGTTATATTTGCGACGGGCACGAGCAATGTGTGGACCGAGTAGACGAGTGCGGGACAGATTGCCAATACTCGTTCATCTGTGGAAATGGCAAATGTCTTTTTAGTACGAAAGTTTGCGATGGATTTGACGACTGTGGCGATATGAGTGACGAATGTGGAGGGGGTGGCACTTGCGCGGAAATATTTAGCTGCGACGACGGAACATGTATTGCTCTAAGTAGATTCTGCGACGGAGTGAAGGATTGCACGAACGGGGAAGACGAAATGGGGAGCGACAGTATAACCGGTATTGATTATATGATGTGATTTTATTCTAATAAACACTGATAGCGCAGACACGAAATACCGAAAGTTTCTCTCTGAACTCTGCCGAACGGGCGCAAACACTGTGTAATGATGCATATTTACTTTTCAACATTTTCACGTTTTTACAACAACTTTATAACACAGCGATTTTTACATCAGTATCAATAAACGTCAATAAACTCATCTCAAAGGCAAATATGCGTAGACCACATTAACGTCATCGAGGTTTTTATTATGAACATTTGGTTTTTAAACTTCTTATTTTGTCCTGGAAACTTGAAATTAAAGTTTATATAAACTATGTTTTAGAATAAGGTCCAACACATACACACGAGCATTCTGTAGAATCGTAATACTCTGATAACAATACAGCGCTTTTATTGCTGGCTGGTAAACCGAGTAAAGATTACTCCACTTACAGCATGAAGTAATTCATTTTATTTTTCAGATAATGCACTTGTGTGCTCGAATCGATATCAAAGTATGAATAATAAGTTTTATAACACCAACGTAACTCGCACGTGCTACCTCCCACCGCGGCATATGTGTGATGGTGTAAACCATTGCCTTGATAGAGTTGACGAATGCCAAAGTGGTTGCGTTCATTCGCTTTTCTGTGATGGTGGCTTGACTTGCAAGCATCGCTCAAGTCTGTGTGACGGGGAGAGCGATTGCAGGTATATTTTGGAATATATTTGAGTGTTGAAGTTTATTGAAATCTAGTTATTTTGTCCTCTTAAAAAGTTAATTCTTTATTACTATTTAATAACCTAAGCTGGCCAACACGTTTGTTATTAGTATTCAACTTGCTAGTTAGTTGTGTTCTTGGGTAAGGCACTTAACGGACATTGCCTGAACCCAGCGGATTAATGGGTTCCACTAAATTAAAGATACTTGTGAATCATACACAACACACTGCAATGACTTCGTTAACACGGTGGTGGACATGAGGTGATCTGACGATTGTCCGTGTGTTGGTTTTCCCATTCACGGGGATAGACATGAATATCCTATCCTATCTTACATCGTCGATTCTATGGCAGCGTGTCACCTCATATACATACTGTTTTAAATTTAATTTAAAGACATTTGATCCGGTCGTTTGCAAATTAAATCTGTCACATATAGGCGGGAGTAACTCATACATAAATAATGAGCTTATTATAGCTTTGGTATATAGCTGACCTTTTGTGCCGAAAATATGAATTACAACCAGTGATTATACGATATACAACGATTTTGTCAAATTGGTTATCTATATAAGACAAATCGATATTTTTAGGGACGGAAAAGATGAACCATTAAAAAATGGAGAGCAAGTTGCAGTAAAACGAGGTTTCAAGTGCACAGTTGAGCGCCACGGAGTACAAAACATGTGCGTGGTCCCGCAGGTAGAGTTTGCTTGATTCCCTAAATGGTCCCCATACCAATTTGTGAGTTGTGCTTTATCACAATCCCATTCAGTTGCTGCTTTATCGTAATGCGCTTAACGCAAATTAGGGGAAAGTCACTACCCGTCACTCAAACTTTTTGTATCCGCGATTTGATTTTATAATACATTCGCCATGCATTATTTATGGCAATAAATGCTTACTTTATGAATAAAGCGAGGGCCTGAGGAAACACTGACGAAATGTTTACTGGTAGGAGTTTTTGGAGGACGATGTCAAAGATTGTGTGGACGAAAGTGATTGGTGCTTGGTTACAATTAATGGTTCGACTACCACTAATAATTGTGCGCGGTGCATCACTGAACAGGATTTCTTTATTTCTAAAAGGTTTGTTTTTAATAGGCCAATCTTTTTGTCATACGGACTACATGTAAGCTGCATTAACCAAAATAATACCTTTGTTTGCAGTCAAGTGTGTGATGGAAACTACGACTGTCCCGATTTGTCGGACGAGTGTTTATGTCAGAATCAAAATACGTCGAACATCTGCGCTAATCTATATTTTGGATCGAGCATTGGTGCCAGTGACCGACCGTGCCCAACACACTCTGTGCCTTGTTTTCTACAGAATGACACACATGAAAGCACTATCCTAGAAAACGCGCAGTGTATCGATGCTTTGCACTTTTGCGATGGAATTCGCCATTGCGCTAATGGGGCGGATGAGCTGTACTGTGGGCCTGGTTCTGGTGGGAGTAAGTCACATTTCAGCGTTCATTACTGCAGTAAAAGTCAACCGAAAAACATATGGGCCCCATTGACAGCTATAGCGTGTGATGGGAAACCGGAGTGTATTGACATGGAGGACGAATGCCAGGATAAGTGCGGGGAAAAACAACCGTTCTGTTCGAAAATCGGACCAACCGGGTTGTTTACCTGCAGCGAGCAGTTTACACTGCCGGGTCGGCTGATTTGCGATGGACACAAGAACTGCAGCAAATCCGGCGAAGATGAGATTGGTTGTATAAACAGGTTTGTCTGTAAAAACGAAAGCGTCAAGGTTTACAGTGTGCGAAAAAATCAAGAGTGCGATTTCTCCGCCGATTGCGAAGATGCGAGTGACGAAGCTAATTGTCCAAGCACTCATTTTTACTGTGAAGGTGGGAAGCCATTCTTTGTGGACAGAAGATCCATGTTCGATGGAAAACGTGATTGCGAAGACGGAAGTGACGAATGCCCGAAAGATTCGTTCAAAGGCTCTGTGTTTTCGTCGGCTGAGAATATGATTGAAAACCGCTTCCTTCAGGTCATGGTGTGGGTAATGGGATTATTGGCTGTGGGAGGCAATGCTGCTGTGATAGTTCACACTATCAGCCTTCTCTGCTATCATGCTCGACGAAAGCTCACTAAGGTTGCCATGGTCTATAGCTGCATGGTGCTTAATCTCTCAGTGGCCGACTTACTAATGGGAGTTTTCCTTATTGCGCTTGGAATAACTAATGCGTCAACATCAGGCAACTATTGTCTCAAAGATCACAGTTGGCGTTCCGGAACGCCCTGCTTTGTGCTTGGAACCCTTGCGGTACTTTCTAGTGAAGTATCTTTAGTGACATTAGCAATTTTGTCGTCCTATCGTATGTTTTGCGTTATATGGCCGATTCAAAGCAGGACATTACAGGTGCATGTCTCAATTGGTCTAGCAATAAGCACGTGGGTCTATGCGGGCACGATTGCGTTCCTACCATTTAGCAAAATGTTTCAAGAATACTTCGTTAGCCAAACTATGCTTTCAACAAACCCTTACTTTTTTACCGAGATCATTGATAAACCGGCTTTCAAAACATTTTCCAAGATTCTGCTTTCTTACAGCAACGTCTCGTATGAGATAAATACAAATGAAGATATGTTTACTTGGGAGAAAATGAGCCAACGTCTTGAAGCTTTCAACCCAGAGTACAAAGCCCTTGGATACTTTGGTTATTACAGCACGCATGCAACCTGCTTACCAAAACTCTTTGTCGATCGACGGGATGTAGGCTGGCAATTTTCATTGTCTGTTACCATAACAAATTTTATTCTTTGCTTGTATATAGTTGGCGCTTATGCGGTAATTTTCCGACCACGGCAGGTGAACAAGACCGCCATGACAAGCCAAGGAACCAGGAACATGCAACGAAGAATTGCTATTCTTGTCGCCACTGATTGTGCATGCTGGTTACCGATTTGCATTATCGCTTTTCTGAATTTCTCCGGTGTTGAGATTTCCAATACGGTATACTCAATTACGGCGATAATTATACTACCGATAAACAGCGCTCTGAATCCCCTATTTTATTCGAACGCAGTTCAAGTGCTTTGTGCGAAGATGCTTAATTGCTTAATGAAATTTGAAACTTTTAACAAGATGAGAAAGTCGCTTGATAACATCAACCCATTCCATTGTTGTAAATCAGCAGAAGAAAATCTTGAAGGTTTGGACAAGACCCTTCTGCGTGGCAATGAAGATAAAAATGTGCGAGGTCGGATAGTTAGAATCAAACCGCAGCACGTCACCGAACACACATTGGACACGGTCATGACAGAATCGGTCGTTTAATGTGAAACAGTTCTTGCATTTTGCCAACAGTACATCGCCCGTTTAATGCCAATGGCAGCCTACTGTTTTGTACGCGATTCGTAAAATGGTTTTCAAACAAGTAAATTAGTTCCAAATCAAGTTTTTAAAAGTGCATTTAAAACGACCAAATAAGCATTTAATACAACCAAGACCCACAAAACTTAACCATTGCTCATAACAGAAACATGCCTATTTATAGTAAATCCACTTACAGCAGTGAAGTCAAGAATGTGCCGTTAAACCTGCCATAGCGCGAAGTAGTATTTTTTATATTTTTTGTGCAATTGAGAGAAAATAGTTTATATGATACACAATTTCTATGAAGGCGAGATAATATACATAATAATAATAACTTAATTTTCTCGTTGTAACACCAAAGCTCGGTGTAAGACCTTGTTGTATATTTGTATAGGCTATTCTTGGTATCTAATATTTTCATCAAGCGTAATTTTGCCGAAAAATCGCTGTATGGTATATATGATTCACCACGTCTCTTTAATCTGACCAACATGCTAGATTTGTGTCTGTAACCATTTTAGTTGTTGTTTTAGGCCGAATTTACTTGCATGTAAATAAAGTCAGTATTGTCATCGTTTATCAAAACATTATAGAAATATGAAAAACTATTGGTTAATGTTAACAGTTTGTTAACCAACAATAACGCAAAAAAGCAACCACCTTGCAGGTTCAGAGAAAAAATATACAGCAATTATAATTATTATGCCACTTACATCGACATGGTAGTTGTTTGTTTTATTGGCGCGATTCATGTAGCTTGCAGTTAATGGATTTTAACAAAAGAGTTCGTTCTTTAACACAGGGTTAGTTATTTTTTAATTTAGTAATTTCAGAGTGGGATCTATGATTTGAACATGGTCTCGAGGATAAATTTTGTACCGAGTCCTCGAAAACTTTTTACACCAAAACAGCTAGTGTGTACTAAATAATAGCCGCACTGTATAAACCAATATTTTCTTGCTGTTTTTAAAACACCATAACGTAACAACAATTACTCGTATGAACTGCTGACGTTTCCAGTTGCAATACGGTGTGAACAAATGTAGGAACCGATTAGTCTGACGGTTAAGTGCGTCGCCTTTCAATCGAAAGGTTGAAGGTGCGAAACTGATCGTTAGCTAGTTGGTTGTGTCCTTGGGCAAGGCACTTTGAGGACATTGCCTGAATCAAGCGATTAAAGGGTTCTACCAAATTAAAGGAACCTGTCTATCATATACAACACACTGCAATAGCTCTAGTAACCCGACGATAGGCGCGAGATGATCTGACGATTGCCCGTGTGTTAACCCCCTTGGTTTTCCCATTCACGGGGATAAACATTATTCCGTTGTTACTCAGCAAAGGACAATACCATGACTACGAACCATATGTAATTTCCGGTCGCGCACAGAGATCCATTAATTGGTTATATTATTTATAAACGAATATAAACAAAACAACCCGATTTAACTGTGTGTTCCTTCTTAGAAAAATGACTGTATTTAATTTGGTCCAATAATTTTAGTTTCTTCTCTGAACAAAGTTGCTCAATGTTTTGAACAAATTCTTCTCCGTAATCTCCTAATCCTTGTAGTCTCCGAGTGAAGATTATTAATCCACCAGGACGTATAGCTTTGATCATTCCCTAATTTAATGATTTATTAAAATACTCTGCAGTTAAGGCTAATGCATTCGGAAGCGCTCTTAATACCAGAATAAGGCGTACGACAAACCCTACGAAACATGTGTTAGTTCGTTTAGCTTGTTCAGTTAGAGCGTCGCCCTTAAGCCGTAGGGTTACGAAACTGGTCGACAGCTAGTCGGTTCTTGGGCAAAGCACTTGCCGATAATTGCTGGAACCCTGTGAATTAATGGTTTCTACTGGAAAGAACGAACGTACGTAATATAAACACATTGTAATAGCTCCTGTAACCTGACTTTGGGTGTACATTAAGCTGACGATTGCCCGTGTGTTAGCGCACCTTGTGTTTATACCCATTCACCCATTCAAACACAAACACAAACATCCTATCCTATTCTAACCACCTTTATTTACATTCTTAACGACATAACTTGAATGAATCTGGCAAATTCCCCTAATAGTATCGTCCACTGCGTTTTCTTATTAACATGAGTTTAAATAAATATATTGGGACCTACCTTATACCTACTACAAAACATATTGAGATATATTTTCATAACAACTATCTCTTATTACACACATGTGGTATACCTGAAGCAACTGTCATATACAGTGTCCACACTTGCGTTAATCTAGAACAGTGTTTCCCAAAATTTTTGGTTACGGAATAATTCCAAATTGGTCAAAGTCGTTGTGTACTCATTGAGCAACAATGAAGGCCACTTCACACAGAATATGGTTCGTTGGTCAAGTAACTTCCAATATTCAATATTCACATACATAGCTTCCATTTTTCCAGCTAGCGACCAGTTTCGAAACTATAACCATTCGGTTGAAAGGGGTCGCACTAAACCACCAGACTAACCGGCCGGACGAATCAAAACAACAACGCAATTAACGGGGGATTATTTTAAAACTTACGTGAATTGCTGACGCCGGAATGTGGTTAGGAAGAAAAGCCCCAGTAGCAACAATGACGTCATAGGATGCGTCACGAACGGGGAGATCCCCAGCTTTTCCAACAAAGTGTCGAATAATATTCCTGTCAAATGATACTTTAATTCTTTTCTCAAGGCTAAGTGAATTTAATTTCGATGCCGATAAACCCAATAAATGCAACTGCGAATGAATGATGATTTAAAATATCTTATGTTAAATAAAAGTCATTTGAACAAAGTTAAAGTGACTTAAATGGTTTTTAACATGATTGAATATTAAAAGACATTATCGGGTTAACATGCACAGGTTATATCGTTATTAGATTGCCTTTGGTGGACACAAGACTTATATCTTCCATACCCACTAGATAACTAATGTAACCAATCACGTAACGCTTGTAGTGCAGTCGCCAGAACCCTTATCCATTTTGTTAGTCTCTTTCTAATAAAACTTTGAAAATACAAAGTCGATCAATCGAAATATTTACCGAAATCCGATCTTTTTTTGACTTGCTTTATACAACATTTCCATGTTGGCATCCATAATATCTATCTCCCCTTGAAACTGTAGTTGGTTGCGGATGAACAAAGATGATGTCCCGGTACCTTGGCCATTACGAATAAAGGTTATTAGATAAAGGATGCTGTTTTTTTTATCAGAGGTTAAAAAAGTTAATAACGTAGGTTGCATATGATAGGTAAATTAAAGTTTCGAGAATGACAATTGTTATTGAGTGGCTTCAACAAGATGATTCGAGTCTGTCGAGCCGGACGTATGTGTGTTTTATTGAAAAAAAAACAATTTTCTTTTTTGGATTGGCTGGAAATGGCTTGCTTTATGATGAAATTTAGTCAAGGATCGATATTTTTAATCAAAATTGTACGGCTTTTCGAGTTGCATTTTGTACAGGTTTCCGAGTTGCATTTGGTTGTTTAATCCCAATACTGGTTATTGTAAGTTATCCAATATTTAGTTTACGTTTAATAATTTAGTAAAATCACTTATTTTTACACGGGAATGCAAAATAAGAATGGTTACTGCGATAAAGATGGAACTAACTAAAAACGAAACAGTACGACATCTTACCCCCGCCCAGATCCAGTACTTTGGAGTTAACTTTGTCTTCAACGTGCTTTGAAAACATGTCGGTTGCCGCTTGACTCCCAGTGTCACCAAGAATGACAAGGTCGTTGTCATATTCCTCGCTCCATACCTTATAATGATTTTGCGATTCTTCGGCGGTTTTACACCAAACCACAAGTTTAACGTTTTCTAAACTTTTTTCTTGCATTTGTTCGTTCGACATGCTTACCCTATTGTCGTTCCTTGTTTTATGTTTTTTTTTTAAAGATCAACGAGTGTCAACGATATATGAAGCACTACTGTATGTAAAACATGCAAGCAAAAACTAATGCCTTCCTCTGTTACTAAACAAAATTGAAAAAAAAAATTGGAAACTGTGTTTTTTAAGAAAGTATATAACCTTGTCAGAGTTGTGCATGTTTTTACCATGTTAACTTCGCCTAACTTTTATAGGTACATACATGAGATACATCTATATGAGCCGACTACTTTTTGGTGAGGGTAACACTATGGCCACAAGATTGTGTGTGGACCGCTCCCTAAGTCGAATAAGTATGTAAAACGGTTAAAGTAAAGTCGTATGAGTAATCGCATGTTAGGCTTGTGTAGATTTGGGAGATTTTATACTTGGTTGGCGTGCCTATATCTTGCACTAAATCTGGCCTGAGTTCTCCTGCAGGCGAATCTTAGGTCTGTATTCCAGAACGCGTTTTTTGATAATGCTCTAAAAAATAAAGTTACACACAGAACGAAACACGGCAGATCGCCATGCAAAAGTGATTGACAGATCATAGATGAAACAGACAGTCCCGCCGGTTGGTCTAACGGTTAAGTGCGTCGCCCTTCAATCGAAAGATTGCAGATGCGAAACTGGTCGCTAGCTAGTAGGTTGTATCCTTGGGCAAAGCACTTTACGGACATTGCCTGAACCCAACGGATTAATGGGTTCTACCAAATTAAAGGACGTGTCTATCATCTACAACACACTGCAATAGCTCCGGAACCCGACCGTGAATTCACTACAGGCTTGTTTATACCATGGGAATTCGAGTAACCATAGTAATTGTTGGATCCTTTACAAACATATGTTTTCTGTTATGCACCCTGTTTAAAACCAGGAATAATTGAACAATATTAGAAGACTCGTAATAAACTTCTGTAGTCTGATTGATTCTTTTTACTTTGTCTTAACTTTACTCTATTAACTTAAAGCTAAACTTATTTTGGCAATGGCCAAACCCTTCCCCTTCTTTTTAGTTTTTCACAACTATTGATGTGCAAAGCACATAACAATTATCAAGCTAGTGGTTGTAGTATTTGTACTGATTGTGACTGTACCAGTATTTCTTTAAAAACACAGTGGTAAGCTGGCCAAGCTTAAACAGCTGTTTTTTTCTTGTAAGTAAACTAACCTTTCTTATTTGTTAAACTGGCTAACATTGCGTTCATCAGTTTCACAACTTTTAATATTCAATAATTTTAAGCCATTTGCAAATGAGTACTTCAAGTTTAAGCAGTCATTTAAACAATTAACATTTACAAACAGAATAGAAATAATAAAGTAAAATAAACTATATACTAGAAGGTCAATGACCTTCGTCACGCTTGAGTGAAGGCGTACGCCTTTTGATAGTTTGCATAAGAAACTGCCGTCTAAATACCTGTACTAGATTTTTGTTTAATTTTGCAATAGATAGTCATATAATTATTAAATGGGCGTCTTAGTAGTTTTACAGTATGTATCGTTTCCGGCGTATTCAGCTTACACATTATTGCATTGCCGAGTGAACACTAGGGCTAATTAAACGGACAGGATAGTCACTCTATAGCTGCAAAATAGGCCTACAGTGACTACGGTTTACATGACATCGCGTACTAAGACGCCTATTTAATGATTATATGCTTATCTATTACAAAATTAAACAAAAATCTAGTATCTACACGGCAGTTTCTTATGCAAACTATCAACAAGCGTACGCTTTCAATCAAGCGTGACGAAGCTCGTTGGCCTTTCATTATAATATTCTATGGTAATATTTTCATAAACACAAGTGTGTGTATCTTCCAAAAGCGTAACTGTACTTCTGCTCCGTATTTCAGCTGATATTGCGAATTTACTCCGAAGAAACAATTACATTATCGGAGTTTTGCAACGGTGACTTTTCCTTCCTCAAAACAACTATCTGTATCCCATTTGAACGTTTGTGTGAATCTATCTAACAGCCGCATTGCCAAGGGAGTACAGACGATACCTGTTCCATAGCGTCGAAACAAGAACTTAATATTAAACTTACGCATAAAGAGAGATAACACTAATAAAGGAGAGACAAATACGGCGAGACCTTGAATAAATGGCATTGTAACCTAATTCACTAACATTCCACCAAATCTAAATAAAATTGGAGCAGCCGTTCAAGCGCTATGCCTAAAAACACTATATTTTTTTAGCAAAATACTGTTTTGGTTTTTAACGTCCTAGGGGAATTCCCCTAGATTTATTACCCCAAATTTTGGTTTGGTCATATCTACACTATGTTGTCTAACAAATTACAAATTTTTATTGCGACTTTATTACTTCTTTTGGTAGATGTCAGGGCGACATGAAACTCCTTTTGGTATGTGTCAAGGCAAAAGAAAACGGACAAAAACAATATGTCTCCCATTTTTCTAAACGGGACCTATAACTAATGTAACGTTTTTTATTATTTGTGGACTTTGTCATTTCATCGGAATGGCATTACCTTGAGACAAGATTAGCACTTCTCATGAACGCTCTTTAACATGCCATATCACAGCTTTGCGTTTCATCTTGCTACAAAGCGGTATCACAATCTTACCAAAGACAAACAAATATCACGTTCAACACTTAACGAACTGTACTGATTGCCAACATATCTATTTTCGTTACTTTTAAATTTTTTAAATTGGAATTGGTCGCAATATTTGTTTGGTCCGCGACGTAAGTGCCAACTGCCAGCGGGGACTCTCCTTTTACCGAGTGACAAACGACAATTTCTAAATTGGTCGCTTATTGACTAACACAGTAAGTAGCATTTCTGTAGACCTGAGCATAATAGACGGCAGGTGCGATAAATAAAACTAATAATTTATTTCGACTTGTTTCGCGTTTTGCCTGTTTCGACTCCAACATTGCTTTTTATTGCTTGCGTTTCATTATTACAACTTGTATGAGAACGTATAAAACCAATATGTATAGCCCAACGGAATACAGCACTGTCCCATTGAATTACACGTAACCTTGGAAAAATGGTAATGGTTTATCAAAATGAGTTCAATTTTTACAGTAATATCTTTAAACAAAGTTGACTTTTTACCTTAGGGACCCATCCGTTTGTGCTTTTAGAAATTGCTTACTCGGTGTTTAAAATATACCAATTGTTGGTAAAAAGGAAATTGGTTGCATAAATATATAATATACAAATACCGGCGGTTAAACACGTGATTGATAATTGATAAGAAAAATTTTTTTTACTACCATTCAATATAATTTTACCAAATTATTACCACTTAGATCGAATTTTACTTGCAAAAATCGGCTGACGGATAAACCATACAATGTAACGTATAAAATCGTGAAGGATCTTGCTGAACATCGAAAATTTTTGCTGGAGTTTTTAGATGTTGTAGATCAACGACATTGTCTCTTCCCCAGGCTAAAGCAACTTGCTCGGTGAACGTGTTTGGATTTAAAAGAGATAAATCCTCGTAGTGGGAATGAAGGAGGTCGGATAACGTAATATCTACCTTCAGTAGGGCAGTGATAATAAAACCTAGAGCGCAATCGTCGTTCATTTGGGTCTCCATTTGTGTCTTTACCAGTTTTGTTCTTCCACACCATGGCCTCATTTTCAATGCGAGGGGTCTGGTAATACAACACCCTGCACCGCCGTGAGCAAATTGGTAGCGATAGTATTTGCCGTGGTAGATGCAATGAAAAAAGGAAGCGGTTAGTCTGCCGATGTAGACGTCACTGGACGAGTTATAACTTCTTACAAGATGGAGCAAGCGGGCTGGGATGACGTAATTATCATCATCAAACCGGCACCACCATTTCTTACCAGAATCTACAAACGCGTCAAACTCAGTTCCCATTTTGCAACCTAATTGTTCGTAACCTTTACCCGCACCACAATTCGTGTTAACCAAATGTCCATTCGCTGTGAGATTAAGTTCTTTATCACTCCAGTCTGTAAAGATATAGGTCTGGTCCTTTACCAAATCAAACCAAGTATTCATAATGTAGGTAATGCGGCTTAGGTGAAATTGACTTCCTGTTTTAATGGTGATATAAATGTCATCTAAAGTCACATCTTCGTCGGTGAATGTTTCGAGTTTGTCTCTGGGGAGAAGCTTGGGTCGTTTGTCTAAATCGGTCGGCTTCATTAAACAGTTTCGGTTGATATGTATTAGATATAAAACGAAAGCGATTAGCACTGCAACCATCATTTGGAGCGGCCTTGTCCTGTTCATAGTTCTTATCCCACTAAAGAAACAAAAATACGATATTTTTACAAATATTTTAGCAAATCTTCTAGCAAATGTTCTCTAATGATAAGTTTTGTACCCCAAGATAAGATCTAACGAGATAAGTTTTGTACTCAAGATAGGTTTAACTACGATATTTGAAAGAGTCGTTATCCTAATATGCTGCGTTAACCATTCGGCCACACCGCATTGTCGCAATGTATCTTGATGGTCAATTTAGCAGAAATTTACCATGTTGTCAACATCTGGTACTAATACTTCAGACCACATATTGGATGTGTGAATAGTGCACGTATAGCTGATGTTGCCTAAAACTCAGTGGAATATACTAAATCAGTGTCAACGACCTAATCCTTTACACCTGTAAAATATCTGTGATACCTGGACCGTGGGCATAGGTATCAAACGATAATGCATAACCGTGTATGTATCCTTAATCTCATGTCCTGGGGTATAAACAACACTTATAAACAGTACTAAAACCTGTTAGTTAACATTCCCGCAAGCAAATTCGGCTAATACGAAGCATAAAAAAGAGTGCAAACATACAACCCACCTATTTTAGAAAACGCCATTGTAGTTTTCTAAACTGTTCTAAAACGATGTTTTCTAAACCAAAGTGTAAATATGTGTAGTTTGGCTTCAGTTTGTGTTCGTGTAATAACCCGCCGCCAGTGTTTGGATATATTCAAGCGACTGTCACCGCTGTCTTATTTAGTTTAGTCGCTGAGAATATCGCCTCAGGCATCTAACGGTATTGATGGCCGAGTTTGTATGTACCACTCGTGAGGTTTGTGTGGTTAATATTTCCTAACGGCATTGATATTTTAATGCCGAAATCGAACTAACGTCGCGACTACCATATACTTAAACCATTACATGATTTGCGAGAAGTCCACTGAACATTTCTTACCTATAAATTTCACAATAATCTTACTAAAACAAAAAACTGACAAAAACCAATTTCGGCTAATTGGGAGGCTATTTATTTATCCTAACCTGCCTAAGCAATATTGCTAACTCAAGGCTTTAACTTATCTTTTGACATAACTTATTTTGTTTTAGTTCCAAATTTAAAACTTTAAACAATTGCGATTTTTTCTTTTCTTTATGCTGTATCTTCCAGTCGCAAATAAAGATTCAAGCAATTAAGGACTTATAACTTGTTTCGTTCTTGTACAGACTCGCATTTACCTTAACACATACTAATATTTTTGATAACTTAAGTCTTCAGCTTAACCGCCACGTGCAACTCTTCTCGCAGCTGTAGAGAGTGGGCGCCTGCGTTTCATTTTTGACCAAAGGTTTCTCGTCTTTTTCTTACTTGCGCATGAGAAATTGTAAAATATTATGTTTACTAAACACAAGTGTCAAAGCTTCTACGTGTATACTCTGTCGCGGATGTATTATAACCGTGTTGATTGATTGGGTCGTGCATATGGTGCCAATCGTAATGTCGATAACGTAATTTATCAAATTATTTCTCTTATCATAAATGTATAATATAAGAATATGTCTTTTACATTTTTCACCATTGTTCAACATATATCTAATTTTGTAAAATTTAACTTTCTCGTAGTTTATCGGCGAACACAATTTTTTGCGGGTCAACACCTTCTATAATATGATTTTAGACAGCATAGTGTTAATTTTTATACCGGGCAAAGTTTCTTCTAATAGGCTCGTTATTAGTTTTTGGTTATTATTTCGTTGTTATCAAAAATTTGCTTCGGATAATTCCCTTGAAAACGAGATATGAATTTCAATCATGACTGTGACAGGCCTGGCACGTTGCCACGACATCTACCAGAAGAGATAATGAAAACGCAAGAAAACTTTGTTGTTTGTTAGACAACATCTAGATATGCAGAAACAAAAATGATTGGTAATAAATTTTGGGGGATTTCCCTGGGACTCTAAACACCAAAACGTGATTTTTCTAAAAAAATGCTTCTTTTGAGCATTGCGCTAGAACAGCTCCACCAATTTTAAACAGATTTGGTAAAATGTTACTGCGGTAGCCACCGCTGTAGCCTACCTATGAGAGAAAAAAATTAAACACATAGGAAAATAACGTAAAATAATGATTTTTTTCCTAAATCATGATTCTGACAGACATGCCATATCGCCTCGACATCTCCAACCAGGAGTCGTCAAATCGGATTAAAACTTTAAGAATTGTGAGATAAGATTACCCAGATATGTAAAAACAAAAAATTATGTAATAAATCCAAGGGAATTCCCGACGCCATGAAAAACTAAATCGGGCTGTTTTGGGATTTAGCTTCATTTCACTACAATGCTTGACAAGAGGCTTTAATTTGAAATATTTGTGGTAAAATGTTCGTAAATCTAACACGATTATTCCTTTTTTAACTACACATAGAAAAGAAGTTTGGCTTAATAACTGTGGGACCCATGCGTTTGTGCTTGCAAAAAAACAAAACTATAGCATAAAGGTTAAAACTTTCTGAAATGTTGGATAACATGAACCGGACGTGACATATCTGACAATAACACGTATTCTGTAATGAACATTAATCACAAGATCGGATTGTCACCTTTGGAACCATGCGTTTATGCCTGCAGAAACTAACTTCATACTCGGTGTACAAAATACAGATTGTGTTTAGGGACCCTGCTCGCATTAATACATACAGCATACAAAATGTTTTACAAATAGTGATGGTTAAACACGTGGTTGACACTCTCTAGTTATTTGTAGTCCTACCGGCTAGTCTGGTGGTTTAGTGTGGCGCCTGTCAGTCGAAAGGTTGCAGATATGAAACCGGTGTCTAGCTAGTCCGTTGTGTTTTTGGGCAGGGCACTTAACGGACATTGCCTAAACCCAGCAGCATAATGGGTTCTACCAAATTGAAGAAACGTTTGAATCATACACAACACACTGTAATTGCTCCGGTAACCCGACGGTGGACACGAGGTGATCTGACGATTGCCCTGTGTTAACCCCCTTGGTTTTCCCATTCACTAGAATAAACATGAATGTCCTAACCTATCCTATATCCTAGTAATAACATTTGTATAAAAGGCTCACTCTTTTTGTGCAATTCAGCGAGAAGCCAACCAGTCTAGTTAGCGAGCAAATTCCTCGTTTGTGTAGTTAGACCAAACGCTAGTAATAAAGGTTGTATATTTGTTGTCGCTTTATTTTCTTTTCTTTTTTTCTATAGCCCGCTTGGTATTACGTATGTGTAGGTCGTATAGATTGTTTTATTTTTTTGTGTACATTCTTGCAATGTAGACAATATGTCTAAGGACCATTTAATTTAACCTTAAATTTAGGTAAATGGTTAAAAAAACTACGCTTTAAAATTGTTTGGTATTTCATTGCCAATTATGCTGTATGAGAAAATGCTATTTTTTTGTGTTTATTTCTATTATTGATATATCGAAAGATGCAGTATTTTAAATTTTCAAACGCTAATATGACGACAAAGTCAGCGACCTCTATAGCTAATAGGGAGTCAATCTGAAGATATTCAACATCTCAAATCTAAGATTACTATGATATTCAATCCTGAAAGTATTATGCTTTTATAATTATGTGCACAATTATGTTGCTTGTCCGCGCTATCTTTCGTTAAATTTTTCAATCCAAAATTTCAATAAATAAATAAATAAACTTGCAAATATAAGGTAAGTACTCGACAATAAGTAAATATTTTTGGAAAGTATACTTTTTTTAGAAACGAACAATATATTTATTGGAAACGTGACTTTCTATGAAAAATAGAAGTTTTATTAAAATTAATATTGGCGCATAAAAAGTATGTCACAGTATATTTATTTGTGTAATAACGGTGTAATTGGACGGGTATTTGCCGATTTAATAATGTGCATTTTCAAACGAGGATTGAAAAAGCAGGTCACCTACACTCATGTTTATAAAGTTAGGTCAAAAAGGCAGGGTTACTGTTGAAACATGGTGTTTCGTCATATTAACACTTGTCCATATTCTGGTAATGTAGATTGTTCAATACCTCACACGCTTGCTGGTAACACTTCATGTACGTATAAGACTAAAACATACAAGTTATATATCTATTGCAGTTCCATTTAATGTCATCCTTTGAAGCTTGTATACCAGCAGTGCAGCCATGAGATACCAGGACGCACCGAAATAAAATGCACTGGCAACACTTTGCGTCATGTCAATGACAGACCCTGGAAAAATGTATCATTTAGACCGCTTCTTTCTATGTGGGTCTCTGTCTAAACCAGTGGTTCTCAAACGTTTTTAAAACAATTCACAACGGACCCCTTGCATTTTTTAAATGTTTAGCGGTATAATGAAGACTAAAAAATTAAACAATCACAACCACAAAACCAATGTACCGTATAGTAAAAATATGCACAGAGCAAAAATCTACCAAATATTCTACGCGGCCTCCTAAAAGTGATTCACGAAGTCTAAAAGATCCGCGGACCCCACTTTTGAAACCACTGGTCTAAACTATTTCTGGTATTCATCTACCAATTAAAATAATATAACACTATTTACGTACCAATTAAAATAGTAGACCCTGTGCAAAAACTGGCCGTAAACGTAACCGAGTAGGCAACAATAAATGAGTACAAACGCTCTTCGAAGATGGTGGATGACATAGTATAAAACATTCCGTCTATCCCGCCAGCAAGTAGCCCCATAATGATGCAAAGCACCACCACTAACGGGTAAAGCGTTATGGAGGGCAAAATTGCAAACAACGCAGCAAGAAAACTGCATTGTAAACACTGGGAAAAGAATAAAGCAGTTAGTAATTATTCAACCTATAAGAAAGCACGTATCTGTCTTATTCACTCTAATACTCTAAGGTAGAATTAAGACCGTGTAATGCAATGTGGGAAAAGTGTGGCGCAAAGATTTAAGTGCATTAACATATTAGTTTATATAAGTAATTACAGACCGGTTCCAACATAAATATTAGATCATTTTAACATAATAATTGCGATTAGTGACCAAATAATCGGAGTGTAACTGGTCCATATAACACTTACCAGAAGTAATTTGTGTTTGTTCTCGGGGATTCTGGTAAATACAAACCCGCATAAAAACTTGGCAGCAATATCCCCAAGTGCTGCTGCAGAAACAAGCAGCGTCGCTTTGGTGTCGGTCATTCCTAAAATAATCGACGTTTTAAACGAGGCATCGGCAACATACGGCCCGCGGGTCGGATTCGGCCCGTGAATGGATTTTGACCGGCCCGCAGACTGTATCTAACCATACCATCTAATTAAGATATTATGTACTATTCATGTAATAATCCGGCCCATCAAATTCTTCATTTTTCCACATCTGGCCCGCTGACTAGGGAAGTTGCGCACTCCTGTTTTAATCGGTTACATTGTTTTATCGGTTACAAGCTACAAAACGGGCCCAGTTGTATTATTTGAGCGACTTACTACTTGAATCTGAACTAGGATAAATACGTGCAACAATCCTTAATAAAATCAAAACTGAGTTTTATTTTATGGAATTTTGAAATATTACTTTTTTTCTTTTCTTTTTTCAACACTTTACTGTGCAGTTTGTTTAGTGCATTTTTTTAGTTAATTTTAAAGTAACTAACTATTGCACTCATGTCTCCTATGTGTATAACAGTTGGGTGTTAATATATTTGTTATGCAAGCTTTGTACATGCGGTGTTTTACCAACTGTTTTTAGTCGCCTTTTTTGTGTCCTAAAAACGTATATTTTTCTAGTTTGCATGATTTTAGGAACCGAGAAACAAAATAAACTAATCTAATCTAATGTGATAAACATGCCGTAAGCGTGAGTAAATGCGTTAATTACGTGTTATGCATATAGTAAGGCGTAAGCGGTAACTTTAAGAATGTCTTAAGGTATACGTATTTACTTACGTGTTTTTGCCATTGGTACAAGAAATGAGAACGCGCTGTACCAAGCTATTGCATGGAAAATGTAAAACAGATTGATCACATAGAAGATTGGTTGGGAAAATAGTTCCAGACCAAAATTTGCCTTGGCAATTTCAAACCAACTTCTACGAGTTTTTGTGTCGATTTGTAAATCTGGAATTGCAACCTGTGTAGAGCAAAGAATCAGCGTAATCTTGTATGACAGAAACATAATTTATATTTGGTTTCCCCTTTCGTGTATCTATTTTCATTATGGTTTGCCAGTCCCGGTAAAGCCTGAAAAACTTTACAGCACAATAGGGGCTTCCTACAAAAATGTGAATTGTGACGTTCATACACATCGAACTCCCAAATGATCCCCCTGTTCAAATTACCGCTTCGTTATTGTTGATTTCAATTACTTGTGGTGGTCGCAGTGTCGCTCCGGTAGCGACGGTGTGAAAAACAACACCCGCGAGCACCTAAAAAAGGTTTAGACTAGATCAAAGTAATATCACAAAGATGCCTATAGATGCGTGTATGTAAAAGTTTAATAATTAGCAAACATGTTTTAGGCGTAATGCCAGTTTTCTTAACTTGGAGAAATCGGGTTGGTTGTAGCCCCTACCTAATTAGTTCATTTTAAAGGTAAAGTACTCTTCCACGTTTAACTTAGTATTATAGAGATTGTCGTGAGTAGTCCCGTAAAGGTATTTAGAAGATATCGTTTGAAGCAAGTGGAATAATAGTTTTAAAACAGCAGAAACGTTCAGCCGAAGGTAATCTAAAGATTAGTCGTGTGATAAATATGGATACGCATCACTATTATATTCCCCTTTGTTATTTGTATACGATCTTGCGGTTTTAACTATTCACATGATGACATTCCTCTATTATACGAGATCACAACGCTGGAATATTGTCATAGACCCCTAGTACAGCGTAAATTGTCCAATATATATTTATAATAAATTAATACGATTTTAAAGCTTTAACTTTTAAACAAGGAAAATATACTTCTTTTAAAAGTTGTTACCATTAATGCACCCCTCCAAGTATATTCTTCAATTAAAACTCGATATACAGGTGCGGAAATCAATGGACCTAATCCGAAACCCAGCATCAGGAGTTGAAATGCCAGGGTTTTTTTAGTTGAAAAGTACATGTTAACTGCAGAGGTCACGGCAACAAACTGAGGACCGAAGCAAGCAGCTGTTAAAATAAAAAAACAGCGTTGACTGTGGAGCGTAACCGGAGCTAATTATTTGGAGCCACCATATAAGCTTGAGACGTTAAGCACCAAATGGGTATTTTAAAAAAAAATTACCTATTTGTGGCATAGTACTTAGACGGCTGCTCCAGTTTTGACCACATTTGGTACAAACTTAGTTAGTTACGCATGTCGCCCCGACATCTACCAGAAAGAAGAATAAAATTGCAATAATCCTAGGGGAATTACCCAATTTCATAAAAAAATCGGGGGGTTTGCAAGAATTTAGATTATTTTCATTGTATAGCGCTTTATTCTTAACATGCTTTAAATTCAAACACACACGTGGTGAAATATTCGAATTACTCATCCGTTAACATAGGCTGTTTAAAATATAACAAAGTAACAAAACACCTCCGGAAATACTCTAAATATGACGATTTTTTGTTGGAAAGAGTATCTAAAAATTATCTGGATTTAAGAGCTTTTGAAATTAGGTTGAAAGTCTTATCGAATAAGAACTTATCGAAGATGGACTTAATGAGATTTTTTACCTTTATTGTTGTAAATACCCCAACGGAACACCTAACAGTAATCCCAAAATTCATGATATAAATGAAAATTGTCATATTTTTTTAACCTGCTTGTATACAAGAAATTTATCTAAACAGCTGTATAGATGTATACAAATCTGAATATACCTTTTTAATTGCACATAGAAAAGACTTTTGGTTTGGTAACTTTGGGACCCATTAGTTTTGTGTACGTTTAATACATGTGAAGACTGTTGTCTGTTGTGTGTTTAATACCCGTGTTTATCCCGATGCGGGGTCTGAACAGTCGGGTTGCAGCCAAACAGTTAATTTACTCGGTTGTTACATGATAATTTCGACCCAAGCCGGCTTTTGTATTTTAATACCGATGGTCTACGAATCGACGACTCTGGCGTTTTGATTAAACATGCAAACAATCGATGCTTCCCATGCTACAGCAGAAGAATTGCTGGTTCCATAATCACTTTGGTAATAGTGAATACAATCAAAGATGTAATTGGTAGGTTAAGAACCCCCATGCGAAAAAAACAAAGATTTGGTAATTTTGTTCATGTAAATACTATGCCGTGTATACCACAGTGTGCCTATATTGTCAATCAACTGCATATTTTCTCACCGTGCCTATGACGGGTTTCCTGCTTTAGACTGTTTTTGTTTTGGTTGATTTTTTACGTCGCACTGGACATAAGGTAATAACTAAGCCACAAGTCTAAAGGTTACCGAAGTTGAGGCTGATTTCCATATCGTTTTGCTGTCAAAGTAATTAGCTGTCTCATATGTACGTTCGATACAAATGTATATGTCTGTATAATCTATGTGCGTTTTATACATGCTGCGGTTGTCAATATCTATGTCTGAGGTGGAAATGAAATATGTCTCTACGATTGAACAATAGGATGAATTTTAGCCAGATAATTATTTTAATCGGTCGTTTGGCAAAGTATAAATTCGATCTCAGCCGAATCCCATGTTGAAATATTAGTGGTTTTCACTCGCATTCGAGGGTTATTGCTGAGATTCTACTCGTGATAACTCTCCTGCGTTTTTCTAGTTACGAGGATAAACCATAAATATCCTCTACCTAATCCTGATCCCTACAATTAGTACTTTTCCGTGGGGTATGTTGCCTAAACTTAAAATATATTTGCTTCTCCAACCGCGCAAACCAAGCACAATACCTGGAATAGCCCCGTAACACAGTAGAAGTGTCCAATATGCTCCAGGTAGAGAAGCAACCAGGCAGGAAGCTGTAGAAATAGTTCCTAACAGCATAACGCACTTTCGACAGCCGATTTTGTTAATTAACACTGGTGCCGAGGTGCCTGAAAGTATTTAGAAAGTTATTTATACCAGTTTGTGATACAATAGTGTCATAAAAAACCACCACTTTTACCACTAAGTTAAGCCTAAAAATACTACATGTGTTGATTTATTTACGGTTGGTTTTCACCACTTTAAAAAGGCCTATGACTTTGGCAACTTATTTTCATATGCAGGTCTTACATTGTGATATTATGGTTTTTCGACAGATTTATAGTCGAGTGGTTTAGAGCGTCGCCTTTTAACCAAAAGGTTGCAAATTCGAAACTGGTCGCTAGCTTGTCGGCTGTGTCCTTGGGCAAGGAACTTAACGCACATTGCCTGAACCTAGCGGAATTATTATGTTCTACCATTTTAAACGAACGTGCGAGCGAGGTAATCTGACGATTACCCGTTTGTTAACCCCCTTGTTTCTCCAACTCACGGAAATAAACATGAATATTCTATTCTATCCTATTCTAAGTTAAGTTTTAATAAGCTGCAGCCGAGCAATGTAATCTCACAAGGTTTTTACCAAACGCCTCGGTTGAAGGAATGTAAAAGTGGTCTATTATTTGTACACGCCCTTACCTGTTATTGCATATAAAAGAAAATTTACAGCCAACAGTTGCGACACCTGTGCATAGTTTATTCCAAATTCTTCCATGATACTGCGGTAGAATATAGGATAACTTTTCTCGACGGTACTTTTTATGCTGATGAGCACTGTTCCAGCTATAACTATCACCCAACCAAATCCACCATCCTGCCATTTCTCGACTTTCTTCTTGTATTTTGTACTTTTTGTTGTTAAATCCTGAATAGAATATGCACTCCCAGTAATATCCATTGAAATGCTGGTATTTATTATCTAGCTAATATGTCAATCAACACTAAATTTAAAAGCGTGTTAATAAATCTAGTTAATTTGGTATATAAATCTCATTGACTTACTGTTACATGCTTATAAAAAATTAACGTTTAAAAGTAGAAACTAATACAACATCTCGGTTGTAAACACAGTCAGTAACAAATATATTGTTGTTGCGGCTAAAAAGAGCTCAAAGTTTGTTTATATTTCGCTCTTTTAACCGTTTGCTGTACTACAAACAGGTTGCGCGTCAGATTATCAGGCAAAAACTAAAAAAAGAAGTAGTGATTATTTTATCACTTAAAGCACTTTACCTGCGGTGCCGGAATCCAATGATTTCGTGGGCAACACTAAAAGGAGGAAAGGAGGGAAAAACTATGGAAACTAATTTTAAACCTTTCGTAAACACTAATCTCAACCCAGAACTAACCCTAACTTTGACCCCAAGTTTAAAACTAACTTTAATGTCATAATATATTTATTTTAGTGTGCAGTTTCCCTCCTTCCCGCCATCCCACTTCCCCTCCTTTTACCCTGACACCAGGAAAAATCTTTGATAACTGGTCGTTTATTTTTGTAATTTACGCGCGTAGGACAGTTTAAAGCACTATACACTGAGTATAGCTTAATTAGGTAAACAAAAGGAGAAAGAATAAAGCAAGGTTTTTTACCATTATAGACTTTCTATGTCATCAAAGAATTATTTACATAACACACGCCAAGCGTGAGACAAGACGCACCGGAAACGAATCATCAACTGAATCGTCAAAAACAAGAAATAAAATGCAGCTTTAAATATTGAATTAGACAGTGTCAACCACGTGTTTAACCACCACTGTATAGATTGCGTATAACCAATTAAGACCTCTATAAACGGCAGGATGTGACGAGTAGTACCCTATCTTAGTCATTGTTTTTAAACGAGTGCTTTGCTGAGTGCAGTGGTGGTTCCCCAATGTTTGTTTGGTTGAAAGCAGCATGTGCTACGCTGCGCGTCGGTGTTCTCGTTCAGCTGTAAAGTTTTGTGGTAGTGGAGCAGTAATTTTGAAAGGAGTTGAATGTGCATCTGCTGGCTGTTTTGTTGGTAAAAAGTTGCCGATGTACGAAGGGGTATGGGCACAAAGTTTTTAAGTAAAATTTTGAAGAAATTTAAGTTTAGGTTGCAGATCCAAGCTTCAATTTTGAATTTAAAAAAAAATCTAAGACTTTCTGTGTCAGGAATTCTAGCTGTTTTTATGGGGTGCCTCTAAATACTACAGGACCGCTTGGATCGCTTGAAGCGCTTGGATCACTTAGATTTCTATGAAAAGTAATTCTAATCTTATCCCGAACACTAATCTCAACCCCAGAACTAACTTTAACCCCAACCCTAACATTAATATCATGGCTTTTGTAATTACGAAGTATAGAAAGCGCTCCAAGCGATCCAAGCGATCCAAGCGATTCAAGCGCTCCATGCGATCCAAGCGGTCCAAGAGGTCCTGTAGTATTTAGAGGTACCGGATTTTGTGAGGTCAGTTTGCATTGGAGAGATAGGGAGAATAATTAGTTGACCGCCTCCTATATTCATATAAGCAGGGTTCCTAAACACAATATGTATTTTATACACACAGTATGTAGTTCGTTTTTGCAAGCATTTGTGCATTTATTACCCAAAATTTTGGTATATGAATATTTAGACCATGTTGTCTAACAAATGACAAAGTTTCATTACAATTCCATTATTTCTTTTGGTAGATGTCGGGCCGACATGCCATGCCTGTCAAGCGTTTGACGAAAAAACAAAAAACGGGCAAAAACAATATGTGTCCCATTTAAAAAAAAATGTTTACCATTTACTATCTTTGGTGAGTGTTCTAACAGCATACAAGCTCTTTGATCCCTTTAAAATCCAATGTCGAAAAAACGTGAATTTGTGTTTTAAAAGTTTAGTTAAAGCTAAATTTGAATTTATTCTTGAGAGATTTATTCATGTTTAATACCTTTTTCTCAGTGATTTCGGATGATAAAACACCCATGTCAAACCGTTTGACAAAAAAATGTAACAAACATAACACATAAACACTATAATAAAGTGTTTTTGTTATGGCGTTTCAAGAACTGACTGTGTTATATTACGTATGATATTTGGTATATGAAT
>CH002666.1:367172-385509 GCA_000149265.1 Ciona savignyi | reverse complement strand
AGTAAATGTAATACTTTATTGCCGCTTATATAAATTATTCTGTTTGGTGTTTTTTTATATGAATGTCAATAAATAACAACAAACCCTGCTCTCCACATATATACTCTATACCAGAAATTGTAAAAGTGTTCAAACCTTTCACAACTTTTTTCTGTTGAAATGTCTTTAACAAACGATGGTCTGGACAGGATTTAAGGAAATTCCCTTTACACCTTGAATTTAATCCCCTGGATTACTGCTTATATATACCAATTGCAAAATTAGGTTATTACTTTATTACCTCCCACAAGCACAATTTATGATCATAGAACGAACAAGATGCTACGATATCTCTCGTGGTAGTCTTGTGGTTAGGAATATAGCACCAGTCAACTCCGTAAGCAAGCGATTCGTGATTTGCATAATGTAAAGTACGATTTAGGCTGTTGGAACTGCATTCCCAGTCCAATACCGAGAATCCGTTATGCATACAAGCGGCGAGTAGTGTATTGCGACAATTAGGACTCCATTTTAAGCGCCAAACTCCGCCGCCGACATTACTACACGCCAGTGGTTGTTTGCGCAAACATCTGGTATCCCAGATCCGGACATGCTCATCATAACTACCAGTTGCTACCACGCACGGCTGCAGTGGATTGCATTGGATGCTGCAGACGCCCATGTCGTGTGTTTTTTTCGTAAAAGTTGGTTTCTCGTGCGCGCGGACGTCCCAGCCCCGAAATAAACAGTCGTCGCCACCCGAGTATACAACAGAGGTATTTTCGTAGTTAAACGCACAAATCCAAGCCTCGAAATCATGAGCATTCCACTGATGGAGCAAAACCGGGGACGAATCGGTCACTTGAACTAAACCGAGCTTGCCGTTCGAGTAACTGACAACGACACGATGATTGGTGCTATCCAGCACCGAAGACCAGTCTAAAGAAAGTGCGATGCAGCCCTTGTTTGGGGTTTCACAGATTTTCACCAAACTTTCATCAGTTTCTAATACGTAGAAATTAAGTGAACCTTCCGCGTCCACGGTCGCAATTGTCGGCTTGTTTTGTATCAATTTCCGATGACACCATTTCATGTCCAAAACGCCAGGCGAACTGACGCGGAATTTCTTTTCTAAACCAAGCCGTTTTTCGGACGGACATTCCTGCAGTTTGTAGAGCTGTAAATATCCGATTCGAACGTCGGTTTCGTCGCTTTTTGTTTCGCAACTGCGCAGTTGGTATGTTCCCCCGACCAGGTAAGGCTGGGATCCTTCCACGGGACACCATTCCACTGAATCCGCGTGGAGCTCAGTGTCAACCACAGCTAACGTGTTCGCTGTTAACATTATAAAACTAACTCTGAAATGGAAATGTGAGTGCAAACTTATAACTTTGTATAGAATGTTGTTTAACAGCATTTCATGTGAAAACCTGTATGTACTCAACCTTCACAAAAGTAATAAACATAATAATTATCCTACAAAAATACATGATTCAAATATTGCAACTTTTCCCACAAATTGATGATAGTCTACACAACAGAACACCAGTTCCAACTGTTTTGAGCAGTTTTCGTTTTCAGTTCTTCAATGCTACTGTCCGAATCTGAATCACTCTGTTCTTCAGATTTCTTGGTAGAACCAGTTTCAACCGGCCTGGACCACCACCAACCGCCTTCATCTTCAGTTTCACTTGCACATGACTCTTCATCTGACGGCTGAGCAACTTTGTTTAAATCCGGATGACTTTTTCCTTTTATTTCAAGGCTGGGAAGATTCGTTGTCCTGCAAAATAAAAGTGGAGAATGTTCTTAAACGAACCGCATAATCAACTAAAATACTCTACAGGGATTAAACAACTTAGTATCATTATCACTTTTACTCAAGTTTAGTATATGAACAAATGAAGGAAGTTGTACGTATGTAGATATCGCAAATTAATATACTTTTTAATGACAATAAGTGTGTTCTCTTCAATACAGCAGTACGTGTGCTACGAAAACCAAAGTAATGACGAGTTTATATTTTGATTCAATTAAATAGGACTGGATTATCCCGATAGGAAGGCAAACATAGGGTTATATTACCAAAATGCAACCTGTAGATAGATTTATGTTAAATTTTAATTCGGGTTTATTGCTGTATGTTTCATACAATTAAGAATTTACTTGGGCGTTTGTTTAAACTATTAGCCAACTATGTCAAAAAAACGTTCATTACAGCCACCACTGACCACCTCTCATAGCTCATGGATTCCGACCACGAAAACTTTACACGTCTAAGTATACCGAAATTTAACAATTTATTGCTTTTTTAGACGTGTCGTTATGCCGTTTTTCCCGTTTTCCAATTTGTATGAAAGGTCCTGCTTCATGTTTTCCTCGTAGAACAAAAAATAAACTAAACTATAACTAAACTTCCAGTTTTCTGTTCACTGACCAACCAATGAGCCAACTGGTTCAAAGAAAGCATAGAAAACTCTAAGGTAAAAATACTTACTTTAAGCCGACATCCCTCCACAGAAGTAGTTTCGACCCACCAGTGGCAAAACTTAGTCCCGACGCCGACCGATCGACGCTTGCGCATGTCAGTCGGGGTAGGTCGGTGTGGGTGAACGTGGCGAGGTACAACAACGGAATTTCGTCTTTTAAAGACCGCACTGAAAAGAATTGTTTCAGCCGATTGTGATAATTAATAGTAATTTTACTAAAAACGTTGAAATATGAAAACGTAATTATATTTTAGAAAACGAACTAATGATACACAGTTAAAAGTAATTCGGATCTAAAATGTAACGCGGAGTTTGAAAAGGTTGTCTCTACTTTTTGCAGATCTTGTTACAAACCATTTGTACCAGTTAGTTATACAGAACTATGCGCCGGTAGGTGCATGTTACTTTTCTGGTAAGTTATTAAAGGGGAACTGAAGTCAATTTTAAGAATATCTTAATTAATGGAAAAAACTACGCTGATTTCAAAAATTAAATCAGTTTCTTCCAATATTTTTTTGTTAAAGAGTTATGAGCAAAAATGCATTTCATTTTATGTTAGGGGATTTCCCGTATTACGTCATTGACGTTGTTGAGATTTCGTGCCTATATGCATTGTATACAATCATGTGCCAGTTTAGAGGTGAATTAGTAACAGAAGCGCCTGCAGGAGCGTTGTATTTTCGTGTTTTTATGGAGACTTAGCATAACACTTGTCATATAGCCTTACTGAACCAATGTACATGGTGACAGCTTACTTTAAGCGCGGTCATTAAGGCCTGCACGGTCCTGGACCTAAGCTGAATGCTGAGGTATACAGGTCTCGTATTTAAATGACTTTAGAATAATAAGTCTTAGCAATTTATATCATAAATCATAAAAGTGAAGACAGAACAAGAAAACTATAACAGAATGCATTAAACTGTAACTGCCAGCAATTTATATAAATAAACCAGCCATCAATCAAAGATTAGACTATGCGGTGGGAATAGCCTATTTCTTTCATGGTTTACCTTGGCTGTTTGTATAATGTTTTGCTGTTGTGTATGTGGTGCATTTAATGTCTGCTGTTATTGAAACTGAGCATTAGCCTACTGGTTGAGAATACCACTTATTGCATAAACCAGTTAATCCACAGTTGAGTAGCCAATGTGTAGTATGACAATAAGTACACAGCAAGCACTCAGATAAGTAAGTGAAGAATATATATAATAGATCTGTACTTAACTACCCAAATAAGTTAATAAGAATATACCACTTTTCCAATTTAGTTCTTTTTATTAGATATTGTAAAATGCCTAAAGTTAAGCCACTGAGAAGGAAGGAAGAGTGATTGGAGCATATTGTTTTGCTCCGGGATGTACAAATTCCTATTACAGCACACGAAATTCCAATCCACCTGTGCTCTTCCATCGATTTCCTCACAACGACAAAAAACAGATGAAGCAATGGATACAACAATGCAAGCGTTCTAAACTACCTGGAAAAAGAACCGCAGTGTGTAGTGCACATATTTGTGACAAGGATTATCATAGTAAAATTGTATTTGACTCCAATGGAGTGGCCAAGATGATGAAAACAAACCACTTGGTGAAAAATACAGTTCCAACAGTTTTTAATTTTTCTGATTATGATTTTAAACATAGTGATCAACCCAGTACATCAAGTGCAACTTCAAGAACTTCTTTATCCAAGTAGATAATTGAAAAATAAGGGCTTTTAGTAGTGCAAGTCCAGTGTGGTGTTATTTTGTGTACAAATGCATGTACATTCATGCAGCATAAACATTCTTGCGGTGTGTCCATAAGAATACAGTTTTTGCAACGGCACCAAGTCATGTCAATAGGTAATGTTTCTAAATAAACATTTTCTTCTATAGGGCTTGCATCTTCAAAGATACTTTCAGACGTTTTCCTTGGTTTAAACGCATATGACTGAATTTGTGTTATTTTATTGTGTACAATAAAATTTCTTTCATCCATGCCAGAATGCTGAAAACTGTCATCCATTTTAGTGTTACAACATTAACTTAAATTTACTCTAGAAATGAAGAAAACAAAAGAAATTAGTTACAACTTCTATGCATATGTATACCAAATCCCTCACACTTCTCAGTTTGTAGCCTAGGGGTTGATAATAACATTGCTAGTCTATATTGCAGATTATAGCTATATATTGAAAAGCAACAATCATGAAAGAAATAGGCTGTTCCCACCGCATAGTCTGATCTTTGATTGATGGCTGGTTTATTTAGAACTATAAATTGCTGGCAGTTACAGTTTACTGCCTCCTGTTCTAGTTTTCTTGTTCTGTCTTCACTTCTATGATTTATGATATAAATTGCTAGGACTTATTATTCTAAAGTCATTTAAATACGAGACCTGTATACCTCAGCATTCAGCTTAGGTCCAGGATCGTGCAGGCCTGAATGAGCGCGCTTTAGGTAAGCTGTCACGCGCGTACATTGGTTCAGTTAGGCTATATGACAAGTGTTATGCTAAGTCTCCATAAAAAAACAAAAATACCAACGCTCCTGCAGGCGCTTCTGTTACTAATTCACCTCTAAACTGGCACATGATTGTGTACAATGCATATAGGCACGAAATCTCAACAACGTCAATGACGTAATACGGGAAATCCCCTAACATAAAATGAAATGCATTTTTGCTCATAACTCTTTAACAAAAAAACATTGGAAGAAACTGATTTGATTTTTGAAATCAGCGTAGTTTTTTCCATTTATTAAGATATTCTTAAAATTGACTTCAGTTCCCCTTTAAAATTTTACTAACAAAACTTTACACAAGGAGATATAAATAATAAAATACTATAAAAACAAATGATAATGAACAGTGAAGATTTACTCCAAAACCTCAACCGTCAAATCAGAACAAAATATGTATATGTCATAACACCAATATGAAGTAAGAAGAATCTATTTTGTTTTGTCTTAATTAAATTTTCTTTTCACCATTGCACATAACTGATTTTTTAAATAGGTTTGGCGGTCGCACCCGATATATTTTTTTTTGACTATATCCCTTTTTTTAATTACGTGTTTTAACGGCTGTTTGTTTTGTCGTCTTTTCCTGTTTATGTGCCGTGATTTGATTTGTTTGCCATTTTAAAACTGGGGCAAAAATAAACTAAAATAAACTAAGAGTAGTTAACATCATGCCGACAATACCATTAACAGCAGACTCTCCAGTATCAAGCTCATAACAAGTGGAGAGCATCAAGTCTTTGTGCAGCAGTATTGAATTGGTGAATCCAGATGACTTGTGATTTGGATGCCTTGTTATCGCTCCTGCCAAACAATTGGCCAAGTTAATTTTCAAACTTTTTATAATTAAAAAAAAAGACCAGCCGCTAGTTAGCCAGCTAGGTTAAGGTAATATAATGACTAGGCTACCAATATTATAACATCACATGTGATTTCGCGAATAGGATGGGATATTCATGTTTATTCCCGTGAATGGGAAAACCAAGGGGGTTAACACACAGGCAATCGTCAGATTACCTCACGCCCACCGTCGGGTTATTGCAGTGTTTTGGGTATGGTTGAAACGTTTCTTCAATTTGGAAGAACCCATTAATCCGCTGGGTTATGGCAATGTCTTTTAGTGCCCTGCCCAAGGACACAACCGACTAGCTAGCGAACAGTTTTGAACCGGCAACCTTTCGTTTGAAAGGTGCATGAATATTCTCCTAACAACCAATCAAAAATACATGTAAAAAATAATAAACAACAATAAAATAAATTATTCTGAAATTTAACTGGAAGACACCTAACATACCAGTTTCAGGGTCAACGACCTTTAAATTGGATCCATCATCTCCATACACGAGTTTATGGTTCCAAGAGGCAGAACACAGAATCTGTCTGCCCACGTTTAAACCGTTTTCTTCCGACAGCGAAAAAGCTTCTTTCAGTATTATTCCATTTTTAATTCCACCGTTTTGCGGAGAGATGGAGAAATACTTCAACTGGCCATCAAACGATGATGATACTATGCCATCCAAGTGCCACTGGTATTTAACATTTGGAGGAATTAAAAAAATGAAAATATAGAGAAGTTAAAAAAATGAAAATATAGTGGAATTAAAATATATAATATTTAGAAAAATAAGTTTAATTTAAAATGATATATGGTTTAGCCAATGACTAGTTCTGCTCCAACGGCCATTCGGTAGACTTCCATATAACTTACCAACCTGAAAATCGGTTCAGCCACTACACTGCATGGCGGTTTAAATTGGTAAAGTCAACTTCACTAAAAAATAAACACTTTTTCTGTCTGCTAGTGTTATGTAAAGCAATAGATATAAACATTGATGAAACCAAGTGATATTTTTCTACTGTATGCAACACATTGTGATCGCTTTTCCAGCCCGACTGTGAACACACTGTTTGACAATTTATAAACCCTCGTGATATACAGGAGTCCCGGCTTGGATACTGTGTCTGTGTGTAAATTCAAACCCCCCACCTTTAACGAAGTGATTTGATCCTGATGTATCATTTCTTCATGTATTCGCTCTCCATTTATTATGTTGTAAACTATAAGCTTACCGTTGTCGGTACCTACAAGTGAAAACAAATAAATAAAATCGATGTCAGTAAAAACAGTCAGATAAATAACATCAACGCTGAATTGAAACATCTAAAAATATTTTTCAACAAAAAATACTGTAGTAAGACCCCTATACTGTTTTTTACGGTTATGAGTACACTCCGCGCCCACCGTCAGGTTACTGGAGCTATTGCAGTGTGTTGTGTAGAACCCATTTATTCTCTGGGTTCATACAATGTCTGTTAAGTACCTTGCCTAAGGACACAACCTTTCGAATCTTAAATCTTTCGGTTGAAAGGCATCGCACTAAACCACCAGACAACCGGTGGGAGTAGCTAAATAGAAAGAACACACCATACTGGCTTGTGGCTGGTTTAAATCTGAACACCATAGTCTGACCGATTAGTCTAGTGAGTAAGTGCGACGCCTTTAAGCCAAAGGGATACAGGTTCGAAACTGGTCCTTAGCGATGATTGCCCGTGTGTTATTGCCCCTGACTTTTTCCATTTAAGAATATAAACAAGAATATCCTGTTCTACCTTTAGGCTGATATTTCATGTGGAGTGGTACACAAAGGTGCCAGTAACTTACCAATATAAACAAGACTTGATACAAATAGCATTGCGGTGACTGATGAATATGCGTACAATGATTTAACACAGTAGCCATGTGGAAGAAGCCAGAGTTTCACATAGCAATCAAGAGATGACGTCAAAAGAAGTCTCTCCTTTTCAAATTCCATTTCGCGAACATCGTGAAACAATTCATTTGATTCCAGTTGAATTGACTGCCCTGTAAATAAAATACTAGTGGAATTCTTTTAATGTCACTTTATCTCGCTCAAGTTTTTTTTAAAACACAAACCTCTAAATCTCAAATACAAAAAGCTAGACATATCCATTCCAAAAAAACAAACTCGGGTGCCTCTAAATACTACAGGATTGCTTGGAGCGCTTAGATTGCTATGGAAAGTAATTCTAACCCTCTCCCAAACACTGATCCCAACCCCAGAACCAACTATAACCCCAACCCCAACATTAATATAATAATATTTATTTTAGTGAGAGAAGTTTTTTCCAAGGCTTTTGTAATTACGAAGTAAAGTAAGCGATCCTGTAATAATTTGAAGTACCGCAAAAACTCCATTTAAAAAAGTAACACATCTGCAAAATTAATCATAGGAACACATTGGATGAATCAATTTCACCACAAAGATAACATGATAACTCACGTATTCTGTTACTATCATTTTCATCTAAGATTTGCAAAGCAGTAACGGAGCCAGTGTGTCCAGCCATGTTTCTTATTTCTTTCATGTTTTCCATGTCCCATAATTTAACCGATGTATCTCGACTTCAATAACAAAAAAAAGATTTTATTAAGAAAATAAATATAATTTTATTTAATGCAACCTTTAAAAAATGATGTGTTTATACTTTAAAAAAATAGAAATATGATTTTATTTAGTGCAAGTTCTAAAAAATGATGCATTAATACTTTGGAAAAATTAGAAATATGATTTTATTTAGTGCAAGTTTTGAAAAATGATGGGTTTAACTGACAGGAGTTTATTGAAATATATTTTGGGGGATAATGCATGATGGCGTATGATAGTCTTTGCAAATTGTAAATGTGAAGCCATAGTAATATAATTTTTATCCTAATGAGTGTTGTTTCCAAAAAAAAATTCATTTTTAAATTTAAAAATGATGCTTTTTTGCCAAGATTATTGATAGATACTTGCGAAACTAAAGTTCAACATTACCGCTGCTGTTAACAGGCGGTTTAAGGGTGAGAAAACTGCAGGGAATATTATACAATAAAACATCGTTATAATACTGTGTATTCACTTCTAATGACTGTCGTTTTGCCGTTTTCCAAATTGTTATTAAAGATCCTGCATCGTGTTTTCATCGCGGAAACAAAAAATAAACTAAACTAAACTGTTGGGTTAACGTAGCTATTACAGTGTTTAAGCAATAGTCATGTTATTTGACTTTTGTTCAAGAAATTAAATTCCACTGGATTCAAGCAATGTATGTTAAGTTCCTTGACCAAGAAGACATGTAACATGCATTATCACATAACCGTCCGCATGATAGTCTGACAACTACTACTAGGCCAATCGTATTTACTTCGTGATTTATCAATGACCCACCTTCCAGTTACAAGCCACCCGGCTTGGCATTGCACGCAATTCACGACGTCATTATGTCCTTCCAACATCGTAACTGACAGTGTTTTCGACCTCCATGCTTTCCGTACTTTCGATTTCATCTTCTTTGCCTTTTCGGCTTTTTCTGTGTTTTAAACCACCTACGCTTAAAAGACACACATTACATACATACACACATACACACATTTATTTAAGATAAATCTATAATCAAAAGCTTTTGAGAATTAAATTAAAATTGAGTAAATGATGAAAATGCTTTATAATTTAAAGAAAATTATTTGTTTTTTTTTTACCTTAAAAGATTTCAGGCGAATATAAAATGGTCATTATGAATGTTAAAAAATAGCAGTTGCCGGAAAAACAACAAAACTGCACAACGCAATTGTTTGCCAGATTGTTGTTTGTATCTGGTAAATATTATTCTTGTAATGTTGTTTAAAACAATTTTTGTTCTTAAAAAAGCAATAACAACATTTGTATTGAAATTAATTAAAGCAACTACATGGCACAATAACACTGTACTTGAATATAAAAAATATATGATGATGTACATTTTGTAACATGTTTTAAGAAATGCCTCCGTAAACGTTCGGTATTTCATCATATTCACTTTACAGTTAGTTACAATTACAACCACATTCAAAAATCTAAAAAACAATATATTGCATTTAACTTTCTACTGCGAATTTTCTTAGTGCCAATGTATAATGCTTCTAAGATAGATTCATATTATCCAAACCCAAACCTTCAAGTGGAGATGGCTGGTTTGGCGATAAACTGTTGGTTTGAGAATTGATTTTTTCCGGTTCATTCGGACTTTCTTTATCGAACTTCATTTGTTTCGAAGCTGGAGGTTGAGCGTTTACAGAATCAGAACTGTTGTCTACAGAAAAACAAAGTAATCTTAGGATAGGAAAGAATGGGATATATTCATGTTTATCCCCTTCAATGGGAAAACTAAGGGGGTTAATACACAGGTAATCGTCAGATCAACTCGCGCCCATCGTCGGGTTACCGAAGCTATTGCAGTGTGTTGTATATGAAAGACACGTTCCTTCAATTTGGTAGAACCAATTAATCCGCTGGGTTCAGGCAATGTTTGTTAAGTGCCTTGCCCAAGGACACGTAACCGGTTAGCTAGCGACCAGGTATTTATAAGTTGTGCATAAATTCCAACACATAATTTTTGTAAGACTATTGGAATTCAAAAGTCTGATTATACAAAATTAGCCTAAAAATTAAAAAAAATGTATGCTTTTATAACAACAGTCTATTTAACTATGGCGCAACAATATATCGATAATTGAGATACTATCGATACTATGCAGCTACGATACTAATAAATGGATATTGCGATTTTAGTTTCACAATTGCAATATTTTATCAGGAAAACCTTGCATAAAATGTGCCTTTAAGGATCAAAAAATAGCGTTTATGCACTCACAAACGCATTATTATTTCATTTGGTTAAAGATGTTTAGTTTAGATGTTGATAATTCCCCATGCTTACTATCGATAATCGTAATACATAGCTGGCAATTATCAATACTTACAAATATCGTTACATTCCTAATTTTTACCATACCTGCAGCAGGTACATTTGGCACTTCCGTATTCGATTGGTGCTGCTCAAAATATATGGTATCGTTTCGGTCATTTTGAAAGTGAACATCCAAGTCTAAAATAAGCATTTGCATAAACAATAAAGTCAATAGTTGATGCGCCATTTCTATCTTGCTAGGTGGGAAAATCCACGGATTTTCTCCACGGATATGCTTCTGAAATTTTGTCACTGTACGGATCTAGTAACATGTTTATATTCATGTTTTACCTTAATACCCCAAAGTCGTATTATATGGACATTATTATAGTTGAGGACCAAAGGTATTTAGAAGATATTTAACTATGCTCAGAGTCAAGTTGTGTAGGCTCATCAAAATTCAGCAATAATACAATACAAAGCAGCTTCAAACCGAATAGGATAGGATATGTTTATCCCCGTAAATAGGAAAACCAAGGGGAATACACAAGGGCAATCATCAGATCATCTTGCGCCCACCGTCAGGTTACCAGAGCTATTGTAGTGTGTTATGTATAATATACATGCTCTGTTAATTTGGTAGAATCCATTAATCTGCTGGGTTTAGGCAATGTCCGTTAACTGCCTTGTCCAAGGACACAACCGACTAGCTAGCGACCAGTTTCAACCTGCAACCTTTCGGTGGAAAGGCGTCTCACTAAACCACCAGATTAACCAATCAAATATAAATATCAATTGCAAGTATCAACTATCATTTTAATCATACCTGCAAAGGGTACATTTGGAACTTCTGTATTTGATTGTTGCTGCTCAAAATAAATAGCATCGTTTCTCTCATTTTCATTTTGAACACCCGGGTCTAAATTAACTTTATTAAAAAAACAATAAAAATCGACGGTGAATGTTTTATTTTTATTCTGGCTGATGGAAATATTCATTGGAAAATTTAAGCACCGTTATTGTCAACAACATATCAGTACCCTTACCCATACCATCTGGCTAATAACATTTTAAAACAAAAAATAATTTATTGTAGGCTATATTCTTTAGTTTTGTTTAGTTTATTTTTTGTTTTACTCGATAAAAACACGAAGCAGAACCTTTGATAAAAATTTGGAAAACGGGAAAAAAACTGCAAAATGACAGTCATTAGAACACGTCTAAAAACCAATCAATTATCAAGTTTCAGTATAATTAGACGTGGCCGCTAAACTCACATAAAAAAATTAATAAAAAAAACACATGTTTATAAAAAATTACACAATTACACACTATGTTTATAAAAAGTTACACTATACAATTACACTAAAAATTACATATTCTTTGGGGCTATGATTAAAAAGACTAAACGCACCCGTATCATTTAAAGTTGTATTATCCTCTTCAGTTGTAATATTCCATTCAAGGTCAGTAGAATTCATTGAATCATCTCTGCGGTTAATTTCATGCAGGATGCCTTGCAATTTTAAGCGGATTCCATTTTTGCACAGCAACTGCCATGAAGAATGTGACAATTTATGAAGAAAATTGTTCATATTGCACTTCGCAAGATATAAAAAATGCAGTTGGTCTGCTTTAGGATAGCTACCTTCGTGAATGGGAAAACCAAGGGGGTTATCCGCTGGGTTCAGGCAATGTCCGTAAAGTGCCTTGCCCAAGGACACAACCGACTAGCTACCGATCAGTTTCGCACCTGCAACCTTGCGATTGAAAGGCGACGCACTTAACCGCTAGATCCAACCGGCCGGACAGTTTTCATTTTATTAGTACCGGTAAAAATGCAGTTTTAACAGGGTGGTAATCATCATCAAGTGTACAACACCGGGTTTTATTTAAATTAATACGAAGTCTTTAAGAGCTATTAGTTATTCACAGGTTATAAACTACCAGTTCTACTATTACTGTTATAATAAAATGCATTTAATAAAATAATAGAGTGTTTATTAACTGATAAAATCATTTTTTGGAAACACATCAATTAAATACATTGCATTTTCCATTAAAAGTGGAATATCTGCTGTGAAAAAGTGGAAAACCTACTTTGCTTTGTTCGTCTTTTGTAAGTTCTCTGCCGCTTGTTTCAAGTCTCTCAATTTGTCTTAATTTTTTTCGGTACTTTCTTACTGCTTTTAAAAGCTCGTCCAATTCATTTGATACAGGTTCATTCAAATTCATTTTTAATGCTAAATTATCTAATAAAAGCAAAACAAAATTGATATAACAACATGTATCACAGCAAGCGTTACCACTGCAAATGTTTCAACTTTAATTATGTTTTAATAATTTTTGTTTGTTTTAAATTACAATATACATTTAGTATGATTATGGTAAATTTAGCGCTAGCCTGCAACAAGAACAACATTTAGAGAACAATAAAGAAGAAAATAAGAGCAAAGTAGATGGAAAAAAAACAAAGAAAGACACTGTTTGTACATCATGCAGAATTTATGGATTTTTTATCCCTTTATTAACAACCAGAGTTTATAGGAACGGAACAAATTTGTCGGTTCGATTCTGCGAAAGAAACATCGGCAGAGATCTACGAGAACTTGGTCTTGCTGTTGCCTTGCCAACATCTCAGCACTGTGTGCAGTCAACCATGAACAGAGCTCAGGAATCTGATTAGTCACGGACACCAGTGGTGACTCAGCAAAAATTTCAAAGTGCAACATATCAGCTGCCTCATTTGCAGACAGTCGCTAAAAATACAAAATAATTGACTAGCCTATCTTCTGAACCTTTTGAACAGTAATATAAATAACGAACGGTTAAATATGATAAGATATTTGTTTTATCTCCTAGAATAGGAAAAAAATTGGATTTTTCAGATAAGCAATGTTATCGCAAAGCGTTGAGCACGATGAGACAATTATTCAGGTTTAGTAGAATCCTTAATCCATGGGGCTGAGGCTATATCAGCTAAGCGCCTTTCCCAAAGATTCAACTGTTCAGCCACTCGTTGGTTTCTATCCAACAACCTTTTGGCTGCATGCAGACCGCCATGCTCTTACTGGTGGATCTAACCATCAATATACCCAATAAGATCACAATGTATGCTATTACTACACTCACAGAGGCATCTGAAAAGGTTATCTGTCAATTGCCCTTGTTATAGGATAGAATAAGTCGATAGGATATTTATGTTCATTCCTGTGAATTGGAAACCTGCACCCAACGTCGGGTTACCGGAGCTATTGCAGTGTGTTACTGTAATTTAGTAGAACCCATAAATCTGCTGAATTCGGGCAATGTCCGTTAAGTGCCTTGCCCAAGGACTAGCTAGCAACCAGTTTCGAACCTGCAACCTTTCGGCTGAAAGGCGTCGCACTAACCCAGCAGACTAACCGCCGGGCCGGTTATACCACCATTCTTGGAGACAAGTATTTCAATTCTTTTTTAATAAATACACAATCTATATACGATAGAACTGAAGGATGACTACAACTATGTAAATCCACAATAAATTACCCACCTTACTTGGGTTCACGGACAACAACAGCCTGGCTATCATTTTTAAAACATGGGGCATGGGGATTAAATGCAAACTGGGAATTTCCTTTTCCATAAAAGTTCGTGAATCTATCTTGTTTTCTACAAAATATGACAAGTAAATTCAGGAAAATAAAATTTTAATGTAAGTAGAAAACGCATGTTTAGTAAAACAACGCAATAACAAAAATATTTAACTAAGGTAAAAATACAACCTTTAAACTGGTTGGAACCGGTTAATACTTCGTATGCCAGGATCCCAGCAGACCAAGCATCAGCTTTACGATAATCAATCAATGCTCTTTTACCTGGTTTTGCTCTGGATACCTGCAATAGTTTCTATTAAACTGACAATAACAAGTCTTTTAAACTGACAATATTAAGTCTATTATACTGACAATAATAAGTCTATTAAACTGACAATAATAAGTCTGTTAAACTGACAATAATCAGTCTAATAACAATTGACGATATTAATTCTATTAACAACTGATCGATTAGCAACTATAGATAGTAAATCAACTAAGTAAGAACCTCAGGAGCCTGGCACCCTAAATCAGACAATCTCGGGTCAAGTGTCTCATGTTGAAAAGGGATCAACAAACCATTCTTGTTCCCTGTGCTGTGGGCATTGTCAAAATGTCCAAGAAGCAAGTGTGGATAGCTGTTATCTGAAAAATACTCTTAATATCAGAATATACACAAGTATGATCACAGATAAAAAAAACTGCAAAAAATATATATTTTTCAAATCTGATAGATTGGCATAGGTTATGGCTCAATTTTAAGATTAGATCTTAATAGAGTGACATAGGCCCCCTATATATTGTAAAATATTGCAATGCAACTTACTGTTGGTAGATTCAACAAAGAAATTTTCACTTGAAATGGCCCGATGAACCACTGATTGGTCTTCCAGATACGCAACCACCTCAAATATTTGAGCAAGAACCACCATGCAAGTATTCACGTCTAATTTGTAACGCCCCAAATAATCCTTGAGTGACATTTCATACCTAAAATTATAACATGATTAGAAACAAGAGTTTTGTTGATTTGGATGTAAAAATACTAAGTGGTAAGGCACATAGTTTATAACAACAAAATAACAGTTTTATTTGAAAAATATTTCTTAAATTACAACAAAAACAGCATCTCGTCAGGATGAAGAACCAGAATATGCTTACTTAGATTAAACAAATTGCATTTACCCATTTTAATTGTAAATGTTTAAATTTTCTTTTTTTATCTTGATTTTTTTTCTTGTACATGTTTTAATTTGCTTTTCTATATAATGTTTTTTTTTTTCATTTGTAAACGGTGTAAATCATTTTTTATCATTATAAGGACAATAAATACCTCTGGGTTACCAAACAAATGAATTGTCTGAGGTGCATCCCCAGTGATGTAAACACTGAATCAATGCCGATCACCCCTGCTAGATTGCAATTACTGATCTGCTGTGTAGATGCTTGCAAAACTCCTTTCATAACCATGATGTTTGGATGGTGGATACCTTCGTTATTCCATCGACTAGTATTTGAGATAAGAATATTTAGTGTTGGCGATATATATTATATGTGCTTGTTGTTTTGTTAACATTTTCTAATCATATTATTCGTCCAACGGGTTAGGCTGGTGGTTTAGTGCGACGTTACTGGTTCGAAACAGGTCGATAGATAGTCAGCTGTGTCCTTGGGCGTGGAATTTAACGGACATTGTCTAAACCCAGCAGATTAATGGGTTCTACCAAATGGAAAGAACATGTGTGTCATACACAACACACATTGCAATATAGCTCCAGTAACCCGACGGTGGGCGAGAGGTGATCTGAAGATTGCCTGTGTGTTAACCACTTGATTTTCTCATTGGGATTTATAAACATGAATATCCTATCATACCTAAATTCTATTTTATCCTGGTTAAGTTCATACTAAAGTTGAATTAAGTTTAACAAAAATCTCAACAAGGATTTAGATTAGTATTCTCTTCCACTATGATTTTTGGTTCTGACGAAACTAATTTTAATATGTGTTGTTTTGCACACTTTTAATAACTATGCATTCATTTGTAACTTCTACGAAAACGTATGGAAACCACATTGTGTCACAATAATTAACCTGTTTTTCCATGTCTGGTCACCAAATAAACCCTGTTCACTAACTGCAAATGTACATCCATCAAACTGAGCGAACATATCTTTCTTTTGGGCCGCATTTTCAAGAGTGCCAAGCACAGGTACAACATGTACAGTGATATCTGAACCTAGAAAAAAAAAAAAAAAAATCAATGCGGAAAACTAGGGTGTAATAGGCAATCATACTTGTTTCATTGTGAGGAATGGAATCAAATGAAAATACATCAGCTTCACTTGGTTCATGATGTAACACAGATGTTGATATTTCTTCTAGACTTCTCTCACTCTACATATAAAACACAACATTTTTCATATAAAATAAATCTTTATTTATACCAGTAAAAAGTATGATTTGATTTAAATTTTAGATGTTTGATGAAAACAACTAAAGCATATAAGAAAGATAAAAAATAGGCCTTGTATTAACAGTATTATATGTATATGTAGATTAAATTTAATAAAAATATATACCTTACATATGCATATATTACAAAAATTGTATTTATATCTAATCACAAATACAAGCTACATGTAATCAAAGTTATCTCATCCATCAGCACTGTCCAACATTTTTTGTGACTAGATAGAGAAATTTTGGAGTTTTTAAATCAGATGATCTCGCATCTATTTCGGTCAAGCATTCAGTCAGCTTCCTTTAGGACACTGGTCGGCTTTATTGCTACATCCGGAATTCATAATAGCTCCGGGAACTGAAATAACAGGCATTTTATGGCCTAAATTCCTGGTCCCGGGACTATCATGAACCCGCCTATACTTATGTAATCTAATCCATCAGCTAACCGTTTTTAGTTTTGCATCATAAACTGCCTTGTTCTTGCCGATCTCCATACATCTTGTGAACTTAATATCATCAATATCCATCCGATTTTGTGCACTATCATGCTTCTCTGGACATGACTCCGGAAACAAATCCTTACATTTTCAACACACAAATTCTGACATTAGTTAATTTTGGTGGGAACTGATATCTTATTAATCATGCATTGATTAGGTTACTCTGATAAAATAAAATTTTAGAAATTATATGATAAACTTACTTTGTCAAGGGTAAATCAGTGGAATAGTACTGTTACCTTACTGTTATATCATTGTGGTAAAAATACATGAAGATATTATGTTTGATTTTACACCTATCAAATACGGTAGGGTCACAAATATACCTTGACATTTTGACACACATTACTGTACAAATTGAATTGAGACTGCAATGTTATTCCCATCTGATATTCATCTTCTTGAAAAAGAAAAAATCCACCAAATGCAAGTAGGGGACCCTGTTTGGCTCTTTTCCACATAAAATCCTTGGAGAAAAAATTCCGCTGGCCGAACAAAACATTACGGTTTTGTTGCGCCTGAATTCTGACAGTTTGTCCTAAAAAATTAATAAAAGTTGGCAAACTAAGAACACCTACAATATGCCTAAAGTTGTTTACCAGTTAGAGTTGAGCGAAATGTCTTCAACTGCCTTCTCCACACATTTTGTAAATTGATTGTCCATGAAAAACTTTGTGAAGATTTAATTTCCAAACATATTCCGTCATTTATTTCTTTAACTCCTAAAATTTAAAACCCAAACAACAATATGAGAACAGTTTACTATGAATATTTTAATGTATGGTACCATGATTAGAGAATCCTTCCTCAATAGTTTTTGTTGCATTTTCAATCGGCTTCTTTAGATATGAATAAATCCATTTTTTTACCCCAGAAAACCGCTTGGAAAATCCAATGACATTATTGATTGTAGCCATCCTGCATCTGGTTACCTAGTTAAACTAGGCAAGAAACCAGCACAGCAATGGCGGGCAAATCAAAGTGTACTCACTTTGCTACTTACCGTCTATATTCACAACGATAAAATATATACATTATAACATTGTAACTAAACATATATGAAACATCTACATAAAACAAAAATAATATGTTTTGCTTTTA
>CH002666.1:335614-367028 GCA_000149265.1 Ciona savignyi | reverse complement strand
TTATGGTTAGGGTTAGAGTTAGGGTTAGAGTTAGGGTTAGAGTTAGGGTTAGAGTTAGGGTCAGAGTTAGGGTCAGAGTTAGGGTCAGAGTTAGGGTCAGAGTTAGGGTCAGAGTTAGGGTAAGGGTTTCAATTGTGCCCACAATGGCCACACTGCCTACACACTGCCCACACTGCCTACACTGCCTCCACACTGCCCACACTGCCCACACTGGGTATTTAGAGGCACCCAACGTTACAGCATTGCAACAACAAACTATTTAGTTGTTTTGGTCACGTGTGAATGTGTGGTAGTCATGCTTCAATGCACAAGTTACTGGCGCGTTTAATTAAAAACTTCGATTTCATTTGCTGGTTATTTTTGGTTCAATTTTTTATGTCATATTATAAATACCAATGGCCACATCTTACTACATTCTGTAAATAAATGGAATCGGAATTTTTAATGCTGTCGTAAAATAACTCATGCCGACGAGAACAATTAAGCTCGCGAAACTAAAATACAGAACGAGTATCGTAGCGCATGCAGCATTTTAGTCCATAATTTGTCGCTGATAAGATTGTTTAGTATAAAACTTCAGGGAACATAAACGAACTGGTTTAAGCATTGGCAGTAGACCTATTTATTTATTTCTACCTAAGCTAAATCGAACGTAAAAAAACTAGATATGATCGTACTGTGTAATAAACATGGTTAGAAAATGGTTTGTTACCTCTGGGCCCGCTTTTTTTCTTGCAGAAACAAAGTATATAGGCCTACCCTGTCTATGTGAGAATTTGCATTATTGCTTAGACGGCGTCTATTATTAAGGGTTTCAACACATTGTAAAAAATATACCAATAAGGCTATGATAGGATATGAAGGATGCGAAATGTGTTTTTAGAAATAGTCGTGGTTAAACACGTAGTTGACATTTTTTAGTTTGATGATAATTGTATTCAATACATTGTTATACTTGTGTCCAATGATATAGCCATTTAGAGTTAGTTGCTTGTCCCCTGTTGATCCAGCTAATAATCTTGGTGGTTTAATGCGTCGCCTACCAGCCAAACTATTTTAGATTAAAACTTGCAATAACTAAAGGAACACACAACAACTATGCACTACACATTGTAACCGCTCTTGTAAGCCTTAGTGGTTACGAGGTGATATAAATGCTTTCCGTGAACGCTACCGACGCATTCACGAGGTAGTGTATAACTATTGCTGGTAATTCTCTTTCGTTTTCACATTAAGGATAGGGAATAGGATTTTATGTTTATTCCCGTGAATGGGACAACGCAAGTTGCGTTAACAAACGAGTGATCGTCGGGTTACTTCGCGACCATCTTTGGGTTACCGGAGCTATTACAGTGCGTTGTGCATCATTCAGACGTTCCTTCAATTTGCTAGAACCTTTTAACCCGTTGGGTTTCGGCAATTTACGTTAGGTACCTTGCCCGAACATACAACGGTCTAGCTAGAGGGTTCCATGACAACTGAACCCCTTACAACTGAACCCCTTACAACTGAACCCTTACAACTGAACCCTTTACAACTGAACCCCTACAATTAAGCCCCTTACAACTGAAATCCTTTTAACTGAACCCCTTTAAACTGAACCCCTTTACAACTGAACCCATTTCAATTGAACCTCTTTACAACTGAACCCCCTTTTCAGTTAAAAGCCTTCGGTTAAAAGGGGTTCAGTTGTAAAGGGGTTCAGTTGTAGGGGCTCAGTTGTAAGGGGTTCAGTTGTAAGGGGTTCAGTTGACTGGTCACCAGCTAGAGATCTGTTTTAAATCTGCAACCGTTCGGCTAAAAGGCGACGACGCACTAATCCACTAAGGCAATCGTCGGTTTTTGATTCACGGCTAAATTATAAAATATAATATCGCAATTTATTTATGGAGGATAAAACGTATTAGCATCAGTAAAGAATGTGTTTCTAATTCCACGACTGAATCTCTAGATAAAGATTGCAGAGCTAATTAAAAATGCTAATGAGGCAAGTGACTAGTCATGCATTGCAACATAGATATCGTATTTTATACTTCGGCACACGTTGAGCTCGCTCAGTCTTTTTCCTCTGACGTCAGGCTCGCGGTGGTGAAATTTTAAAAATGGCAAAGCGAACCAAGAAGGTTGGAATTGTCGGTAAATATGGTACAAGATATGGTGCTTCTCTACGTAAGCTGATCAAGAGGATGGAAGTCTCACAGCATAAGAAGTACACGGGTCCAAGTGGAAAGGATGACTTAAAACGAGTCGCAGTCGGCATCTGGCATTGCAAATCCCTCAATATCCGAATAGCTGGCGGAGCATGGGTACCAGAGACCACCACCGCTGCCACAGTGAAATATGGTATTCGACGTTTAAGAGAGAACCAAGAATAAATCTTCGGGTCATTTGATACTGAAAAAATAAATTAAAAACACTCAAAAAGGTTTTTGTTAATGTACAAACTATTTAGGCAGGATAGTGCAGTTTTGATTGTACATTTTCTTTATATATCTTTTTGGTCTGAATAATGAATCTATACGCATGTAGGTGTTAAATCGTGAATGGGTACAAGAGCTTTAGATTGATCGTTCAAGATAAAGTTTTAATTAACACAGGTGATTAATGAAGTAATCTGATAATTGCTTGTTATTTAATGACTATCATTGTCCTATACCAGTGATAAATATTGTGTATCCTTTAAGTTGCGCAAAAACCCTGATGCCTTACCAATTGTGTCAGGTATAAGTCGGTACATGTAATTACTACTGGATTACTCGGATTGCTTTCAGGGTTAAGAGTTACAGTTCGGTTTTCAAGCAATTCTGAAGTAATTATATGCAACCGGTTTAACTTCCATTTGCACATTTACAAACTAGTAATTACAATACGTTGAAATTATAATATTGCCATTTGTATTCAGGTGTTAATAGACCATTTAATTTAATAAGGAAATCTGGCGGTTAAATTGTAGCGATTAAAGTTGGTAAAATGGAAAACCCCAATGAAGGATGTAAATTGGAGGTAGAGCATGTAAAGGACGGGAACAGTGAGACGTGTTGTACATTTATCATACATAATGAAGACCATACCCTTGGAAACGCATTGCGATATATCATAATGAAAAACCCAGATGTTGAGTTTTGTGGTTACTCAATCCCACATCCGGCTGAGAATAAAATAAATCTACGCATTCAAACTAGAGGAATTTCCACAACAGAAGTGCTGAAAAAAGGATTACAAGACTTAAACACAGTTTGTCAACACGTTTTGGAAACATTTGAAACCTCCGTAGAAAACTTTAAAGCGAACAATAATGAAGATGTTGATATGTGATCATTATTTTCGATTTAAGTGTTTTCCGACTTATGTATATCCATAGGTCCAGTTCTCCGTATTTTCTACAAAGCATGTATTGTTCATACAATTAATGATTATTGGAATTCTGATATCAATTAAGGAAGTCTGTCTAGTATTTTTGCATGCGAAGTGTTGTGCAAAGATAATGTTTTGCCTGGCCGGTCAGTCGTAGAAAATCGGATCATCATCATTTTAAAAGATGGGGTATTTAAACCTATCCGCCAGATGGTCTGTTTTTTGTATTGCAAAGCACTTGGCTGACTTATTTAAACCTAGTACATTAATGGGCTAAACAAAGTTCTCATTAACCTGTATGCTATCTTACTCCTACCAGTAAGTTATGGAAGTATTTAAAGAATGACCCTTGCGCACAGGTTGTCTTACCTTATATTACATTTATAGTTTCAAAATGCCTGGCATAAATAAAAATAAACGTAATATTACCAGTACTGTGTTGCAAAAGATTTCGAAAGAAGCCCCACAGTTTTTAACAAACCCACAGAATACATGGTTGGTTGGATTGCTGATGTGGAGTGTTGAAGTTGTGCTGAATCTTTATGTCATCAATCGGGTGAAATGTAAGTTGCCTATTAACCAGCATGGAGTTTTTCCAATCTTATTATGGACCTGTGTGCATATTAGGGGAAAAAGTATTTCGCAATATATAGGATAGAATATTCATCTTTATCCCCGTTAATGGGAAAACCAAGGGGGTTAACACACAGGCAATCGTCAGATCACCTCGCGCCCATCGTCGGGTTGAAACGTGTCTATCATATAAAACACACTGTAATAGCTCCGTCAAACCCGACGATTCAATTTGGTAGAACCCATTAATCCGCTGTGTTCAAGCAATGTCCGTAAAACGGGCCGGACAAATATATATAGGATAGGAAGGGGTTAACACATGGGCAATCATCAGATTACCTTACACCCACTGTCGAGTTACCAGAGCTATTGCCATGTGTTGTGTATGATTCACACGTTCCTTCAATTTAGTAGAGCCCATTAATCCGCTGTGTTCATACAATTTCAGTTAAGTGCCTTGCCCAAGGACACAACCGATTAGCTAGCAACCAGTTTCGTACCTACAGCCCTTGGGTTTAAGAGTATGCACTAACCCATCAGACAAATATAACATTTTTTAGAAGAATTAATTAGTTTTTGCATCATTGTTATTAATGAAAGTATAACAACATTTGTAATAAATTGTTCTCTCTTACCCCAGTTACAGAAATAGATTGGAAGGCTTACATGCAAGAGGTGGAAGGTTTCATCAATGGAACTCATGACTACATGCAGTTGAAAGGGGACACAGGGCCACTAGTTTACCCAGCAGGTATCATCGCAATAATTAAAATAAAATGTATTTTAATTACATTTTACATTATATGTGTTTTACATTAATACATTGTTTGTAATAGTTTTTTGTGTATGTATTCCGATCTTCACTATTCATGAATCACTACGATAGGATACGATTCTCATGTTTATCTTGCATAGTGGAAAACTTATGGGGGATAAGTATATCTAATTTAGTGAAAAATTGTGAATTACCATATGTGTATGTGCCATGTGTATACAGGTTCTACTGGTTCTTAAGTTATATATTTATACGTACTAAAACCCTTGAACCAGAAAGACGTGTACTTAAACATTTTTACTGTATTTTTTTACAATATCGCTGTTGTAGTCATAAACATAATTCTTACTCTAAAATCTAACAATTGTATATATATTAATTATATATTTACATGTATATACCAAAATAAGCAAAGCATTTTTTAATTATATTTTGTTTTTTAATATGTTTTTTTATTTTAATAGGATTTGTATATGTTTACACGGCTCTCTATTATATGACCAGCCATGGAACAAATGTGAAACTCGGCCAGTACATATTTTTCCTTATTTACCTCATTAATCTCTACTTCGTGATACAAATCTACAGCAAAACCAAGAAGGTAAAAAAATTATTGTGTGCTTTTGTTCAATTTTGCTAAAAAAGTTTAATATATACAAATTGCTCTGTCAGTGACATTTCTTGACACTCCAGCTTGTAACCTGGTTGGAAATTAAATTGGGTGAAATAACGTAATTATGATACATGCATCTTGGGTCCATTGCTGGGTTTTGAATTGAATGATCAACCTTTGAATCTATGGGAATAAGGCAATGACCTCTAAGTACATTGCCCAGAAATACTTCACTGTACAAAAAATGGTTATAGTGGAAATCAAGCCAAAACCTGTGTGCAGTGCTGAAAAAAAAGTGTCAGCACACATTAAATTGTTTGCATCATGCGAACCTAGAAAAGAATGATATTTTCTCTCTTAATATTCAGCTTAGCTTACACAAGACTCAGTTCGATTTTTTAACGCAAATTTTATTTAAAACGCACTTAATTTAAAAGATGATAGTAATGATTATGGGGGTCGTTAGTTTTTGCATTTGTCAGTGTTTGTATAGAGCTGATACAGTCTGTCTTTTTCCAACACTGCATGTGTGGTCATGATTTGACCAACATCCACCCTTTACTCATGTATTTAAAAATTTCAGTGCCCTCCATATGTGATAATATTCATGTGCTGCACTTCATATCGTGTTCATTCCATATTTGTCCTGCGGTTATTCAATGATCCAATTGCAATGTTGGTGTTTTACATCTCTCTCAATCTCTTCATGGACAAAAAGTGGTAATAATAGAAACTTATTGGATTTGGATATTATTTATCCCATGTGCTAGTCAGGGGCCAAAAATCCGCACAAATAATGCGAGTAACACTCGCGTGACGCACGCTGTGCAAGTAGAATTTACTCTTGCAATTAAAAAACTAATTAACAGTTAGTTACCAGGCCAGTTTTCTATTCAACTGGCGTATAGGAGCATAAAAAATTCCCATCATTGCGACCTTTTTTATTACACACATGGCACCTTCGAATACTGGAATCTATAATACCAGCAGCATCATAAAAAACAGTTGCATGAAAGATTTACTCGCATGAGCTTCCACAGGCGAGTAAATTCTGACTCGCCCCAAATTGGATGGATTTTTGGCCCTGGCTGGCGTAGTCCGTTAACCACTAGGTCAGACTTGTACGTTAGAACAGGATAGAATACTCATGATTATCCTAAACTCTGGAGATTTGTCAGGCTGGATTTATCCCCGTGAATGGGAAAACCAAGGGGGTTAACATATGATAGACACATTCCTTCAATTTGGTAGAATCCATTAATCCGCTGGGTTCAGGCAATGTCCGTTAAGTGTCTTGCCCAAGGACACAACCAAAAGGTGTCGCACTAAATTGCCAGACTAACCGGTCGGACAATACAATACCAACATTGTTACAGTTTAATCAATTAAACTACTGGTTTGGGGTATTGTTCACTAAAAAGTGTTTTACCCAAGGACAACCGACCAGCTAGCTGTAGGTTTAAGACGACAAAATAGCAATGGTTAGTTTTTTATTTTTCACTGGTGTATTTTACAGTTTTCCTGTCTAAAGTTTTGCACCGAAGATGACCATGATATGTAGCAAAAAAATGTATTCAACAAATAATAAATTAACTGTAATTTTAGGTACTTGGGCTCATTTTTCTTCAGCTTTGCGGTTTCCATAAAAATGAACATTCTTTTATTTTCACCGGGTCTGCTTGTACTCTTATTAATGGAAAATGGAATTTTGAAAACGTTTTTAAATTTAACTGTATGTGCAGCTTTACAGGTAAATATATTATGACATTTAAAAATAAATCTTTAGATTATTATGTGTACTTGCATTTGCATACGATACTATTGGTTATTCCTGGAGAAATGCAAGGAGCAATATAAAGTGTAGAGTCATCAAATGTCAAGTAACCACTCTTAAGTTGCCGATCAATTATAGTGTGTCAAATGCCATGCTGATATTGCTTAATTTTAAACCACTGGTTTAAACTACCTTCGCTAAACGCTTTACCAAACGATGCTACCGGCTAATGAGAAGCCTTGGATTTCACAACCTCCACCGACAGAGTAACAGCATGTTACGTTACCCATATAAATTAACTGGTCAGTCGTAGAACTGTAGATTTATCGCTAAACAAATTTTCTCTATATTAAAATTTTAATTCAGACACTTAAATCATCTGAAACTAATTAAGATATGACTACTTTTGACAAACTAACGAGAGCCATTTTTTCACAGGTTATCTTGGCTATCCCATTCCTGCTAACAAACCCGTTTGGTTACATAGTCCGTTCGTTTGATTTGAGTCGGCAGTTTTTCTTTGTTTGGACTGTAAACTGGAGGCTTATTCCGGAAGAATTGTTCTTGGATCGAAGATTTCATTTTGCGCTTCTACTGTGTCATCTTGCTGTGCTCATTGCTTTTGCACTTAAAAGGTGGTGTCGGTAAGTGAACCGAATGCATTGCAAATTTGCAAGTATAACAAACTTGACTTTTTTAACGTCATTTATTAATTATCATTAAACTTTCTATTGAGTATGGTAACTGATGTTCTTTAACTCATTTTTCACTTTTCCTCTGCGATTTCCTTTCAATACCAAATTTTTAAAGAAAAAAACTAAATAAACTTAAATATTAAAGCAGGATGCATTTTAATTGTTTAACTAAAACACTTTGAATCCCATGTGTTAAATCTTTTCTTCTTCTTTCTCTATAGCAAATAGAGAGTGTTATAAAAATTGCATCAAATTTTAAAATAACAGTTTTGTTTTATTTGGAAAGTTATAACTGGAAATATGAGTAATCTTACCTTGTTTCATACCATTGCAGAAATGCCGGTGAGCTCATCCAATTGATAAATATTAAAAAAAGATGGAACTCAGGAATTACTTCGTTAACTTCAGATCATATCCTTTTATAAGATGTTTAAAATGTTTCCTAAGGATATTCAGTAGAATAGATAAATACTCTTGTTTAACCCTAGGGGTGGAAAGAAAAATAAGAAAAATGTTGTTTGCAGCGGCATTTATCAGAATACTTTGTGCCCGTTGTCGGGTTCTCTAGCTCTTAAAAGTATAAGCTTAAATTTTTATCCTAAATCTTGCAGTGAAATACATTGATTTTTTGTCCCAGAGTCCTTAAAGTATGAAAAATATAAAAATGCTAGTTTGAAAAATGTAAAAGTTTGTAGTTAGCCAAAACAGGAATAGATTCGGAAACTACTTAACTGTAAGCTATTTAAGTACTGGATTAGGTAAAATCTGTCAAGTACCTTATTAAAGCACACAAAATAATCGTAACTGACGAGTTTTGAAACCGCCATCTTTCGGTTAAAGTAGAGTTTTCTATGAATAATTTTTTTAGTTAAAGTAAAATTTTCTATGGTAAAGTGTTCTTTGAATAAGCTATTTTTTTCTTTCCTCTTAAATTTTCAATAAACCAGAAAAGCTTTCGAAACAATATTAAGAATGTACAAATCTATTCCAAGTGGGAAAACCTACCATGGTGTTGTCAATGTGGTTTTTCCTTAACATATAAACACAGATAGCCCTTGCAATGTTCACCAGCAACTTTATAGGCATATGCTTCAGCCGATCATTACACTACCAGTTCTATGTGTGGTACTACCATACACTTCCATTTCTCCTATGGTGCACCCCATTTTCGTCTCCCGCCAGGTAATTATAACTGTATAGGTTCGACCGGTTGGTCTTGTGGTTTAGAGTGTTGCTTTAAAGTCAACTTAAAGGTGGTGGGATAAAATTTGAGATTTTCATGTCTTACCATATCTATATTACTTTGAAAACTTTTTACTAACCCACCAAGTTATAAAGGCAACCAATCTTAGCATAATGTTCTGCGTATTTTGTGATTTTCAAAAAAAAAACTTTGATGTTTTGTTTTTAGATTACTTTTGTTTGGACTAATAGAAATGTGCTGGAACACGTATCCTTCAACCTTCTTGAGTTCGCTGGGTCTCCACATTTGTCATATTTGCCTGTTACTTGGCTTGTGGGTGAACAAAAGCACTGCGTTAACTGTACCCAACTCAGACTCTAATAAATCCAAATTGTGGAAGTTAAATTAAACAGAAGATGTGTATGTTTGCTTAATATTACCTATTACACTGTTTTGTGCTCGCTATCTAGGTGATTTATGCATTTATTTACTTCGTTAATAAAGTTCCGTATGCAGTTTTATTTGTTAGGTGGCGCTATATAGCTACTTCAGTGGCACTCCTAAAAAAATGTCGAAAAGTGCCCTAGTACTTTGCAAACATGCAACACCAAAAAATTGCCCCAGTGAAGAACGCTCCCTTAATCGCGAAGTAACCGGACGACTGCCCGTGTATTACCTTGCGTTTTCCCATTCCCGAACGTGAATATAGTAACCCAACTCCAGGATACAAATTGACATTCATCCAACTAGAAGTATATGAAGCAACAGTTGTTTAATTTATCCAAAAAGTTTAGTTTTACCGCCTACTAACAGTGAGGGTGATTTGCGAGCTACCGGCAGACGAATAAAAACCAGTTGCCAGCAATTTTTGCGACCTTGGGCAATGCTTAAAAAAGAATTTATCAAAGTCTTCACTATATACATATAACACTCTGTAACCTCTTAAGGTAACCCGAAAGTGGGCACGAGCTAATCTTATGATTGCCTATGTTATACCGCCAGCCTGCGTTCCCGGGGTTTATATGTGATTATCATATAACATAACTGATTCTGTTATCCCTAGTTAGATATGTCAATTTCGTTTTTTTATTGTGAACATTTTGAAAAAAACTACCGGTGCTTTTGTATTGTAAAAGGTGGCGTCCATGTTTTAATCTTGTGAATGACAAAACAAGATAGAATTAAACTTGTCAAATTACCTCGCGATTACGTTAGGGGACGTTATTTCACGGGCAATTGTCGGCTTACCTCGCACCCACCGTCGTTTTACCGGACCTCTTACAGTATTTGTATAAGGTGAAGGGTTTTTTTAGCTTAAATACAGCCCATTATTAAGCCACTGCGCTTTCCGTTAAGTGTCTTGAGGACGGACACAACCGACTTATCAGTACCAGTTTCGATCCTAAACGTTTCGGCTGTACGCGCATAGAAAATAACTCAACAAGCTCATCGGCAGGAACTTGATTTTTTAAACTTGCGTGAAGGCGATAGTTTGTTTTTATTTTCCAGAACGAAAGCGAAAAAAGTCTCAATTAGCATTAATAATAAAACTTGGAGGAAAAGAAAAAATCAACTAAGCTATCCATCGATTCTTATGGTTGGAAAAAAAATTAACTTGTACCACTATTTGCTGCTTAAATTTAACACGATCGTTCTACCCGATATCATTCGATAAATACTAAACGCGGAAGAATGAAACAACGTAGATATGGAAATTATATGTAATACCAGTTAAATATCCTCTGTAGGTCACATCACCGTAAGGTAGTTAATGATTAGTAACCTTTTCTGTAATCTCGTAGTTTTAAACTTAGTAGTTGCCCCTCAAATGTTTGGTTTTTAGTTACAAAAATGACCTTACCAGAGCATCATAAGGTCAGCAATACTGCTGCCCTTTTGACATCTACCACAAACTCAAAGAGTTGTGGATGTTTAAAAACGAGGATATCCCAAGGGTTATTCTAAGGCTACCGGATAAATTGTTGGAAGTGGCAAAGGCGTAACAAGTTGTATATTTTCTTTGTCCGCGTTTGTCGATAGAAGGTGAACTCTACATTCTTTTTTCTATAGATCAATAGGCCGACCCTCTTAAAATAGCACCCTTCTTCTAACCGTTGTTGTACCGCTACGAATGTTGTACATTATATTCTAGCCGAAGCCTCCCTTTGTAGTTGCAGTGGTTCTGTCCTATAGCCGGAAGATTGCTTTTCAATCGAAACCACCCACTTCCTAATTGCGTGTGTCGTTTGATTTAATGAATCGATCAATAAATAAATACTTGATTTATGTTTGTCTAACCGGTTAGTCTAGTGGCTTAATGGGACACGTTCCAACCGAACGTTTTCAGGTTCGAAACTGGTCGCTAACTCGTCGGTGTTGTGATAGGGCAAGGCACTTTACATACATTGCCTGAACTCAGCAGATTTATGGGATCTACTAAATTAGAAGAGCACACTACAATAGCTCCGGTAACCCGACGGTGGACGCGAGGTGATCTAGTGATTGCCAGTGTGTAAAACCCCCTTGGTTTTCCCATCCAAGGCCATAAACATAAATATCCTATCCTATTCTATCCTACGTAGGCCTACAACACGCACGCACCGGAAATAAACATTGATTACTTCTATTCTTAACTATTCTAATACTATCTTGTGAAACTCAGCTATACTTATGAGTTGGCCGTCTCGAGTCGAGGACCAGATAATGCGAAATGTCGCGACAGCTCCAAGAAAACCACCATGCACATATGTATGTGTGTTGCAATATAATACACGCATACGTTCTTGTATCTCATTTATTCGACATAAAGGTTCTGCACAAAAGGAGCACGCCGTTGACCATAAAACGCAGCACCACATTAAAACCGAACGAGAAACATTAACATGTGACGATATTTGTAAAATGACACGTAGGCTAAAGACGCTTAAAATTTGAAAGGAGAATATTGTATTCCATGATTATGACATTGATGTTGATTTGATTGCACAATATTTTTAGATGTTTTTTAAACAAAATGTTTTCAAATCAAGCTATTAGCCTATCTGTTACAACACAACGAAGAAAAATGAAATGAATGCGTTTTGGTTATAATATGAAAAAAAAACATATGCCATAATTTATATCATGCAACACGAGAAAATATCACTGGGCGTAAATCTTTACGTTTCAGTGAGAAGACACAGTGGACAGGCTTGATTAAGCTACAGAGAAAATTTGTCTAAACTAATTGGAATTAATCTCCAACTCTTTTAAACTTTTTGATCTAAAATTGACTAACATCGTATGCGTCCAACGCGCGATAGTAAAGAAACCGCGATTGGTCATTTAAATTGATGTATATAACCAATACAGTCGGGTATGTCTATAGGCTACATTTCTGCCGCAGGTAATTCAATTTGATATATAAATATATACATACACAGACTATTGGGAAGGCGGCTGATATGAAACGCCGCTGGACACCCGGGCCGATGGGATGGATATCTGCGGACTAGATTGCCGTTGCGTTGTTGAACCGTAATGTTCGTAGGTGTGTGGTGATTGGTGGTATGAGGGTGCCAGTGTCTGCGAGGAAATTATAGTCGACTGGTATTCTTGGTCCGTTTGGTAGGCTGCGTTTTGGTGGTACTGCTGGGCGTGTTGCATTGGCGGCGGGTAGTAGTGCGGTGAGATCGGGGCCATGGTTGGGAGCCGGTTGTACGCATCGTGCACCATTGCACTCGTGTTGTAGGACCGCGTAGGGATCGGAGCTATGACTTGCGAGTTCAATTGGGATGACGAAGCAGGTTCAAAGCCGTTTTGCGACTCGGATGTGTAATCATCACACTCGCTTATCTTTTCGCTCTTCAACGTGTGGAGCACACCGTTCTCACGGGTTTCGTCGTCTTCCATTTTTACCTCGGCGAATTTATTCTCGGGGTCATCGAAAACAGGCGCCTCATTCTCTTCATCGTTGTGGTCTTCGTCTTCGTTAACGCTGCTATCTTTCTTTGTTTTCTTCGTGTCCTGCTTGCTCTCTGAATCTTTCTCTTCGTCATGGCCATCTTGCTTCAGTCGGCGCCATTTTGCCCGGCGGTTTTGGAACCAAGTTTTAACCTGCATGGAAAAAATATGTTAGTTACCAACTACACATTTTAACCTTCATGAAATCGATTATAAAGCAAGCGTTGCGTGTTAGTTGTTTTTTATTGAATCCGTTCTGCACTATAATTGGGATGGGAAGTTTTGAACACTAAACTTTTAACTTCGCAAAACATCGACTCCCGGAACCCGTCGCGTGCCAGGCAATTTGTTGGTGGCCTGCATGGCCTTTAGCGACTTCCTGTTTTTCCTCCACAGCTTGCCTGTTCTGCGTGTTCCAGTGCGAACCAAGGCATGCAGAGCACGCGACTCCCATTGGAAAGCCGAAAACCGGACACGCCGTTTCCCGTTTGCGACTCCCGATATAGCCAGCATGAAACCACGACATCGGGACGTCGCAAGATTGCACGAGTTGCGTTTCCACCGACTCGAAGAGTCTGACTTAGCCCTTGTGTCATCGCGCAGCGCACTGCTCCCCGCTGACGTCACTATTTTTTGCCTTTACAGTCACAGAAGTAGTCAACCCGGAGATTTGATTGCGCAATTTTGGGAATAACAAATTGAGAATCACCTAATTGGTCAGAAAATGCGTGTTTATTGTCTTTTATTTAGTTGGCGCCTCACGCGAGTCTTTAATGCGGTTTAAAACATTATTAACGCCAATCGATTAACATTATATAGTAAGTAGTGTTTCCTTTAATGCCCTACTAATATGAGGTAAATGCCTTGCGAAGAACTAATAAATAGGGTTGTAGGATGGTTATATCGCGTTTAATAAGCTATCGAAAATTGGTATGGCCCACTTTAACTCGTAGATGATTTTGGTTAGTGCAGCGGCGGTTTCATTGGCGCATTCACCAGTATATGGAGCTGGGTTTGAAACACAAAAGACGGAAATTGCCCTTCCATTCACGTTGTAAAACCACGGCCTCGGATTTCAAATTACAAAATATAAAAGCGCCGTTTTCTAATTTTCCCTAATTAATCGAGCACTATAGCCACTGTACGCACTAAATAAGCGCATTACATTGCCATCGCGGAATTTATCAAATGCTGTGGGAAATGTTGGAACTATTGACTTTAACGTGACATTGCGGTTTTTCGCGCTGCACTTGTTTAAACCCAGCGCAAAAGGAACAATGCCCGATGAGTTGATGTAATAATTATTAATTGACCAATATCCGTTCGCTAGCAGTGCAGTTAACGGTAGCTATTGATGTTTTACCAAATGTTGTCAACACCATTTTGCCATAAAGGCGAGAATTCGCATTTAAAGATAACGATCACGAACTTAATCTAACAAGCCCGCTTCGTCTTGGCTTCAGATACAAATATAAAGAAGTATATTTATATGGTTGCAAGAATGCTGTACATCGCACTCGGTTTTACGTTACGTGACGCTGCTTTGGGAAGGCTTGTCACGTGACATCCTGTTCCTCTGGCAACGTTGGCTGCCTGCTTGGCTCCACGACATATTGCAATTTGTGGCGGTATTATTTTACATGGCAGAGCGTTACTCCATGTGATTTCCCGCAATAATGAACGGTTACGTGTTATGTGGGATTATAGAGTATATGGCCTCCACAAGTTTACATCAGACACATAAATTAATATACTTTTGTTACCTGTCGCTCTGAAAGCTGCAGCGTTTTTGCCAATTTTTTTCGTTCGGGCGGAGATAGATATTTCTGGCCATCGAATTTTTTCTCCAGTTCTGCGGTTTGTTCGTTGGAAAATCTGACCTGTCCACCTTTTCGCTTGTGCATCGTACGATGGACGAAAGAGCCCCAGATCATAGGTCTTGCGACTGTGAACATATAGTGGTATGGTGTTATTACAATCAGATCAAACGGACTGTATAAAAGAGTTGAATATTCACATGTAAACAGGGTACATTACAAGCAGCAAATTTCCGACATTGTCCTTAGTCCAACATAACTTCATTGACGGTTGTTAAGTGAATACAAATTACGAATACTTTGAATGGAAAAGCAAAACTTATAAGCAAGTTTGGGAAGCGTCCGCGAGATGCGTCGGTGTCGATGGTAATAGCTCGTTCGTATCGCTGTGTATACAAACGTGGCGACAAATAACATTACACGATTATTACGATAAGAAACATTGTATCTGGCGAATATGAAGTTGACATAGGCCTCAATGGGCGCCATGGTTTGTTTGTCGCGTCTGGCACAATCTAAATGGACAACCTAACCGAACACGCGTCAATTAGCTTCTTATATCTTCTACAAACGGAAAACGTTTAATATATTTTATAGCATGTCAAATACGACGCACATTTAAACTTTGCCACCACGTTTTAATTATACTACTCTTAAAATTATTTTCCGTATGAATTATATTGCACAAATTTGATCATAAATGAATATATTATATTGGGGGGAAATTAAGGCGTTATTTACGCGGGTCATCAGTCATGGCCTTGAAATCGCAGGAAAATTTCGGGCCGTTAAGCCTTAGAATTCAAAAAACAAGGGGATTTAATTGCTTATTTTAAGCACCCCATGCTCATCACACGAACAAACAAGCTGGAATGCAGATATTAGAATCTGCGGTAATGTGGATCTGATTTTAGCGACGATAAGGTGACGCCAACAGTTAGGTTGCGTCAAATATCAATAAACGGCAAGACAATTTGCAAACACAACGAAGATATGATATATTTCCCGTTTGCAGAGCAAATTATATACGCCTGTTTATTTTATTGTCGATGTTATTAGACACACTTTGACCCTCATAGACCTTCCGCATTATTGGCGATAAGGAAAATGTTGTTTACTATTGCAGTATAGATGGCCGAATCAATTGCCGATTATAAAATGCTTTAATTGCCTTTTAATGTTTGATCAATATTTACTATTACAGCGGCCAATCCACGCGTACAAGTCGTCGAACAATGGTATCATTGATGTTCACAACAAGCCAATTACTCCGTGTTTTTGTCAGGCATACTTGTTCTATGGTTAAAAGGTGTTTAAACTTGGCTCCTGACTGCATACAACTACACGAAATTAAATCAAACAGTTTCTGCGAATCAACCCAACGTTTTCTACATTCTTGGGGACACGAAGAAACACGGATTGAAATTTCAACATAAACGTCTCTCCATCTGTTTCCATTAGTAACAAACTCTTTCTCACTACCTGTTATACGCTGGTTACTAGAAAAGCTTTAGTAAAATCGTATTTTTGAATACAGACTATAATTAAATGAAGGCAGTGGCCTTTGCGTTTATAGAGCTGTACAGTTATAGCTATATACAAAAATTCTTGGTTTTTTTAAAGACATTTCCTTTAGCCACATATGTAAATCCAGCCTTTTGGCGCAATGTTATAGACTATATGTGATGTCCACTAAAGCAAAAGTTATGTAAGAATTCTTAATACGAACTAAAAGTTACGTGGTCTAGATTCCAATTGCAAATTAAAAAAAAATAAATTTGTTGTTCAACAATATATCGTGTATAGAGTGTGACGCAACCAGCGTTATATCGCCAATTCTAGGGATTTGTAAACGCATTTCAATTTTTGCGGTCATGCATCCATCGGGCATATTAGCGTTCGGACCGCAGCTCCGCTAATGAGGAACGCTTCCTCGTAAATTAGCGACAAGTTACTACCCGCTCTTCCCATGCTGGGTCGTTTCCTGAGTAATTCAATCCAGAAAATTTGAAACCCACACGCGGTCGCTGAACGCAGTAGCTTATGACATGGGAATTTTAAGTGAACTGCTCAATACGTTCGTGTGGTTAAATGGTTAACAAGACCGATACAAATACTAAATTATATAAAAAAGACCAAGTATCGAGCCCATGATGGGTTCAAAACATCGCCCGGTATAAAAAAGTGAACTTCTCACATATCCGAACTTCTTTGCGCTTTGAACGAAAAAATAGTTAATTTTTGAAAGTGTACTATTAATTACTTCTCTTATTCTCATACGGACTTAATTCAACCTTTCTCTATTACCTAGTTTTGTTTGTAGCTCTTTTACAATAGGTTTAATTTAAGCGCGTCCGCCATTTTGTATTCTTACTGCGAGCAAAGATTTAAATTTTCGCATGACAAATGCCAAGACTAGAAAAAAAGCATTATTGCTGTAAATTAGTGTACAATATTTATTTACCTTTATTAAATGGCTGCCGGTCGAAAAACCAGTTCGCATAATCGTGTCGTGGATAGGAGTATAGTGGCCCTGGCGGTGGACCATGCGGTGGGCCTGGCGGTCCACCATAACTTCCCGGGGTGTACTGGATCGCCGCTGAGTTGTATTGCGCTTGGATACCACCGGGTCCTTCGTACATTCTGTTAGGTCGGGGATAAGCGTTTTGATAAACACTAGCTGCATGATGTGCATGCACGGCTGGTATAGGGGTGGGCATCAGTGGGCGAGTGATGGGCGCTAACCGACTAGGTGATCCAGTGTTGTTGATCGACGGCGACAGTGGAGACATGTAATTGCCAACCAAGCCTTGCTCTTTCGTTGCTGAACTGGAAAGAAATGCGGACGTGGTGGGCTGTAAGGCGTGCATCGTCTGACCGTCGTTCATCTGACCTTGGTCTTGAATGCACTGCACGTTGTGAGGTGACATTAGCTCGCTTTGACTGTGGATCATGGGGTTAAGTCCGTTTCGTGGTGAGGCTGGGTTCAGCACAGACAGTGCATGCTCATTGTCATTGTGTGGGATTGTGGGGTCGGCCTCATCATTTGTTGAGGGCGGGGTTGGTCCGAGAATATTGTCGATGTAGAATGGTGTAGGCTGGTGGTTAGCGAACGCGTTAGACGAAGACATACCGTTACCGGGTGATGAAAACGTGGTGGAAGCCGGGTTCTCAAATTGCATCATATTAGACCAGGCTCCCGGTATAACGAGTCCTACAATATTGCACAAGCACAAAATAAGTGCCTCTCAACTGACCGTCTAAAAATTAAGTTAAAATATTACGTTAAATCTATATGGTTTAAATAAATACCAGATGCTAAAATGTTGGTTTAATTTCGGCGTCAATATGAGCTGTATACACCATGAATAAACAGAAGTCCTTCCCACAACTTTAAACGCTGTACCGTACATCTCACTTGAGATTTAATAAAATAATATATAGTTTTCTTTCTAATTAAGCTTGTGCCTTGACGCATTTACCGACTGTACCTTAAGCAAGGCATTTGCAACTGTAATATCTCCATCTGTGCTGAGTGCTGAGTGCTGAGTGCGTGCTACCAACACCGGGAAGGCTGCGCATATGCCCGCGTGGTGTGGGAAGCTTAGCTGGCAGCGACGCTGGCGAAAAAAGAGCCTCACTGGCTGGTGGTTGGATTACAGCAGCGCTGACGTATTCGTTCGATACGTTTGCAGGATGACTTGTTTGCGCAATGGCTGTATTGCTGCTATAGAGCACCTAGTTGCCGCCTAATACAGGCGACACGTAACAATGCAGTGCGACTTATATTGGCCAATCTTCAGCATCAATGGATTGCGTCATTTTATTAAATGCTCATTGTTAAATATTTTACCGCAGTCCAGGAAATCGTTGCTTATACCTTCCGTACTCTTTACAGTGTGTTGTTGGTAATAAAATAACGAAAGTTTCTGTAGTATTGAGTAAAAGCACATAAGGTTTATATATTCAAATTTTGTTGAAATTTTAGTACTGGTCAATATGGCTTTTACCTTCCGAGTAAACTAACATGCCAATATTTATAAAAATTTATCTTTCTCGATTCCACAGTATTTCTTGTACTTGTGGATTTCTAATTTGTTTGAACAGCCGCTTATCCGATTAATGTTACAATTTGAGAAGCACCGCTTGATCTTCATTTTGGGCAACCACTTTTAAAACCGATGTTTATTCAGTCAGGTTGAAGCCACCGTTCTTTGAAGTGGCGGGAAGTGTACAGAACATTGAGAAGCATTTCCGAGTCGGGTTTACAAAGCCTGTGGAATACGGGGGCGTCAGACACGGATTTTGCGATCCAGCCAAGCCACTACATGTTCACAAAGAGCCATAGGTTCTGAGACCGATTGTAGATTTTCTCCAGCATGCTTTGATCTGAACAAGTCTCGTTGTTACAGGCGATACGTATCGTTATCGGCGCTTTGATAGCGTCACAACAATAGAAATTTATTCACGAACACCCGATCTATTGCCCTCTTCTGTTCGTATATTGTGACGAAACAGTCGCGTCGATTATGACGGCGCACGTACTGCGCTGTCAAGGCTCCATATCGGCAGAATTTCATTTTAACACAAAGCGACGATGACGTAATAATCCTCTACAGGGGTAAGATTATTTCGAAGCCATCCTTCCAAAAACAGGTAAAGCCAGGCAAACATCATGAAACTCAAAATAATTGTTATCGAAAACGTGACTGTTCCCATATGAAGGTCCGGTTGTGATCTATAAGGTATTCGTAACCTGGAACGATTCTCTGCGTTTACACAATCGGTACTTTTTTATCTTTCGAATTCTAAACTGCACGACTTGTTAGCTCAAGTGGTCAACTTGTGACCTAATTAACGACCATCTAACGGCGGGTGGGGCCACAAGTGCCTCACATGGCCCGGGCGGCACAAATTTATAAACGCCGACGCGTTAATTGGCCACTCAGCTAACTAACCCTTAACATTATTGGGGCGCTATCCTGTTGAAACGTTAAACTGAAGTGGGGAATTGCTTGATGACTGCTCAAAAACGGAAACAAAAATGTCCACTACTAATCCTTTGCCAAAAAGCGAGCATTATGTTAGCCCATACTCTAGTATTTGGTAGGATTGCTTTTATTTTAAGATTTTTAAAAATCTGTCATTGATATATAATTTCATATATAAAATGATGTTATCACTTAGAACTGCAAATGCAGTTCACACATTGTGTGATCTCATGAAGTGTACTCAGTTGCGCCATCCGACGACACTTAACTTACGACAGTTTATTTAAACAGCTTCTTGTTGTAAGTGATCAGTGGTAATTGGCTAGTCTTGCCCTTTGTTGGAGAAACCTATTCGCTCGACTGACGGTAACAAGAATAAACCCTTGCTTTATCAATACACTCTAAAAAAATGTTTGATAAAAAAGTATAAAGCAAATTTCGTTGCTATTCATGGATTTTTCACGGCGGCGTTCGTTTGTTCCCATTCATTTCTCTATGCCATGCTATTACGTACTGTAACTTCGTCGTTTTTTCTCTTTAAACACCGTATGTTTAATAAATAAAAACGTAATAATAAACTTAGCATTCAAAGTATTATTTTTTTGATCGCACGATAATTAAATAACCAAACAATTTTTTTAAATAATAACACAAAAATGCTTTACTTAATTATATAATTTTGCAAAATAGATATTTATAGCACCATTTTTTCGCATCAATGGAAAACCATTTAAAGCCAGTTTATTTAAGGACCGAACGAACACTTCATTCATGAAGCTCATCCGAGTGTTATGTAACCAGCATTGTACTTCATCTCTGTAATGGATTTAAGCACTTAACCATCGATTATTATGTTCAAGTGTCATTAATGATCGTTTATATTGCCGTTGTGCAATGCTATGCGTCGTTTATAAATTTAAAACTTGTCGAAAATATTCAAATATAGATTTAAAATAATTTTAGTGTATTATTCCGTCAGATGTCGTGTGTGGTATATTTCGTTTGCTAACAAAAACTTAAAAATGTCTACCTGCTCGGTCGTGTGGCCTATCGGTTAACTCGAGCGATACATATACCAACTTTTATGCAAAAAAACGGTCCTGGTGACGAGCCCATCCTGGGTTCGAAACCTGGCTCGGTAAAAAAATAAAAATGCCTACCGTACGGTCGTATACATATACTTACCTATATCAAATCGCCGATAACGACCGATACATATACTTACCTATACAAAATCGTTCCAAATGCTGATACCATTCTGGGTTCGAAACTTGGTTCGGTAAAAAATGTCTAAATGTACGATTGCGTGGCCGAATGGTTAAAGTGACCGATACATATAGTCTTAGCAACGAACCCATTATGGGTTTAAAACTAAGCTCGGTAAAAAATGTCTACCTACGGTGGGGTTCAAGAAGTCCGATACATATTTATATATAAAAACGAAATAAGTGAAGAACCCATTAGTTTGAAAACTTAGCCAGATATAAAAATAAAATATCTTATGTTGTGTAAACGGAGATAAACAAGGGATTTTTTGTTTATACTTGGTTATTCATTCCATACTTATGCGCCACACTTGCATTTCGTAAATTTACGGCAGAGTGTGCATAGATCATAAACTACTAAATCGTTATAACGATTATAGTGTCTAGTTCGTTCTTTTCCATTGTAACGTTAATTCTACGCATTACCTTTTGAAAATCAAAAGCGCTCAAGAAACAGTAATTTCGTTGTGTGGAAAGTTCGGTGTGTTTAGCATATTGTTTTGACTCCCCGTGCAAAGTGCGCCTGTTCGTTTCTTAACTGATCTCGGGTGAGCCACGAGGTCAAAAAGATTGAGAACCACTAAAATAGACAGTGCCGTAACGACTCGCTTACAGAAGTTCATTTAAATACACGAAACTTGTAACGAGCATGTTATGGGATCGAAACTGGGACCGGTAAAGGAAAAAAATAGAAAACGTCTACTGTGTTTGGTGGCACAAGCAACTTAATAAAAAGGATACCGAAGTATATACGCCAACTAAGAATGGTCATTTAGCTGAAAGATTAAACCGCCACATACATATAAACACCTCCATATCGCATGGGGCCGAAATGTAGCTCGGTAAAAAATAGGCCGCCAAACTTATATATATATGTGTGTGTTAAGAATTTTTACTTTTGTACATTATTTACACTACTGGACATTTAACCAGTATTATGTCTATAAATGTAAGTCTTTTGCACGAACGCGTGGGCGATGATTATAAATGATTATAAATGTCAACCAACCCCAGATTTCGTACCTGCCAGGACCGCTCATTCATCTATAGGTTGGTCTTTTATAGCATTGTGAATCAAACACTTCGTAAAAATACCCTAGAAAACTTTTTTAACGAGTATGGTTTCTAACTTATAAATATTTCGTCAGCACAGGCAGAGCGATGTTTTTAAATGGAATGCCAAATACATTTTGTTACAAAAGGTTTATGCGTCATAATTTATATTCACCCGAATCAACACGTTAAGTTTCAATAATTTTCAATTCGTTAATTTACAGCAGACCTTTCCGTCCCTTCAATCCACGTTTCTAATATCACAACAAACGTTATCGCTTTGTTTAAGTGAAAAGACTCGAGATCGAGGCTAACATCAACAAGCGTTCCCCTGTTTTGAAAACGGGCGTCGAGTTACGTGTGGGCCGACTGACCTTGTAAACAAAATTAATGAAAGTTGTGCTCGAAAGAAAGCAGTTTCAACAAGTTACAACCAGTTGAACTGGTGCGTTCTCGGTACTCCCCCGGTTTCGTGTCACAGCTCGCTGTGGGCCAAGTGTATTGACAATTAGAGGCTATTGAGGCGCCGTAAATTAGGTAAAGCTGAAGTATAATTCCATTACAAAGTCACAGCTAATAATACATATTGTAGCAGCGCAGGATGACTTTGACATCTTCATTTAGTAGAACTATGATAGACTGCCGGAGTGGATATATAAGTATCTAATGTAATAATGTCAGTGAGTTGTTTTAAATAAGTTGGCTGTTGTGTCAAAATACTTGTTCAGTATACAATTATGGTCAGCGTCGAACACTGATTTAATGGGGTATTTTAAATTAGTCTAGGCTGTTAGTTTATTTTTTAGTTTAGTTTTCTTTTTTGTTTCCACGATAAAAACTTGAACAGGACCTTTGATAAAATATTGGAAACCCAGTTGAATCAAAATACTGTTAAATACAAATACAATCAGCATGGGCTACTAATTTAACAGTATTTTATGCTTTAAATTGTGTTTTGACCAAGAATATCTGGTATCTATATATATATCTATATATAAGAACCAGACCAGTGTTAGCATTACAGTAAACGTTTTACGGTATCATTATCCATATAGGTAAGCCTTAAATACAAACGGTAGGCATAAATACGATAGTTCCCACTGACGTAATAGCTTGTTTTATAACCTCTCAGTAGCAACGTGAAATCCACGGTGACGTTTAACGAGTTAATTAAACAATGACCATAAACTCGCAAATTGTCCGGGTTTAGTTAGTCTGGACGTTGTCAGTTAGACTCAGTCTGGTGTTGCGAACAGACAAGATAAAGTATATTCACAAATTGAGATATTAAGATAATACCCGTGCACTAGCCAACAAGTAATTTCTTACACTTTATGTAAGTCTGGACGTTGTCAGTTATACTCAATTTGGTGTTTCGTACAGGTAGAAGATAATATACATTTACAAATTAAGATAAATGTAGCCGTGCATTACCTGCCAAATAGCTGCTTATTCTTTATTTTTGTAGGTGTTGAAACATACGCTGTATATTTAATTGCTTGAAATGAAAGCTGCTTTGGGTCTGAGCTTTTTAGCACTGTCTTCCGTTATTATTTCCACCGTACACTCGTTTTCCGGACCATTTTCGGAACTATGGACCGTATCAAGTAAGCTTTTTACATTAAATTTAGTAGGCTTATATTTCTAACTATAGCATAAAAACTTTTATTGCTTTCGACGATAAATAAATGTTGTTTTTGCGGCAGGAACATTTGGGAACGGAGGATTTGAAGGCAACATACGTGTTCCCGTATTATCTGGAGGGTCAAGTTGGAGATTGGTAGTGACGTTTGATCGACCGGTTAAAAACTTTCAGGTAAAAGTGTTAGCAAAAAACATTAATCTATATATAATAAAGGCTTGTCGTTTTCACATTAAGATATTTTTAGGGATGCTTTATTTAACTTTCTATCGAATCGGTAGTTTTGACCCGCACCAACAATATTTTATCAAAGATATATACTGCAATAAACTTTGAAAGAAACATTTTTATTGAGATATATTAAACGTAGCGCCAATTACCTTTATGCGAAACAATATTATTATATAACAGAGGTTTTTTAGTATTTGTTTAAATATCAATGTCATATCGTTGAAGTGCCACCGACCGGTCTTCGGCACCGATTAATTTAACAATTCGGTGCTTTATGTTCCGAAATAAGAGGTGATTGGTATAAGTAGTTTCGACCATAGCTTACATGCGGTGTGTACTAATGAGTCTCTAAAACATTTCTGCAAACTTCAATCTTATTTTTTATATTCAAGATAACGTTTGATCAACTGTTTTTCAGACCTGGAGGGGTAAAATTGAAGATGTGGCACCTGATTTTACTTATTACGTCATCACTAACCAGCCATGGAGCGGTAGTGTACAGCGGGGCTCAACTTTAGATATTCGTATATTGGGTTACTCATCAAATGGGTTGCCTTCACTTACGGTGAACTTCCAAGGCCAAACTTTTGGGCAAACTGCTGTGCCGGCAAATCTGGTATCTAGTAGAGGTAGTGAAGGTGAGTCAATTTAATTGAATAACGCTTAGGATAGGAAAGTATTAAATAGTTTATTCATGTTTATTCTTGTGAATGATAAAACACAGGGCGTTAACACACGAGCAATCATCATCAGATCCTCTATCGACTACTGTCGGGTTTACGGAGCTATTTCCTAGTGTTGTAGTGTGGGATTCAGATGTTTCTTTAATTTGATAATGCTCATATTATTCTACGGGGTTCAGAAACTGCCCGTTAACTGACATGCCTAAGGTCGGCTAAGGACGCAGCCGATTAGCTAGCGACCAGTTTTCGACCCATCTATAGCTATTAGCTCGGACTTTTAGATAACAGTTTGGAGAAGATAACTTAAGTTTCCACAGAATTTACAGTTGATTATTCACGGGTAATGGAACTTTCCTTGAAGTTCTTCGAAGCAAAAAGGTCAGGAAAGCTTCCAACGGACAACAGAATACCGTGGAAACGAGATTCCGGTTTATATGATGGTGGGGCTGAGGGTCATGATTTAACAGGGGGATATTATACAGGTATTTATTATAAAAATATGATTGAAATAATTCGTTTGGATAATATTGCTTTAGTAGTCAAATAAAAAATAAGAAACGAAAATTAGGCACCACTGGGATTCGAACCCAGGATCTCCTGTTTACTAGACAGGCGCTGTAACCGCTTAGCCATGGCGCCACGCGCTTTACAGACGCGAAAGCAGCGTAGTTATAGTCAAACAAAGCGATGTCAAATAAAATTCGAACCTATTTTAAATAGGATTATTAAGATAATACATTTTTTAATTTATGTAGGTGGAGATTTGATTAAGTATGGATTTCCAATGGCTTTTACATTGACTCAGTTATCCTGGGGTGGTATTACTTTTGCCGGTGGTTATAGAAATGCTGGCCAAACCGTCAATTTATACAAAGCCATAAAATGGGGAACGGATTATTTCTTGAAAGCGCATCTACAAGAAGGTGTGCTAGTGGGAATGGTAAGAACATTAGGCTAATTTGTGTACTTCGCGTATTAGCCCATTTATATAAGTAAACACACATATGCCTTTACATTATATATTGTGTAATATTACTATCACTAAATGATTTTTTCTAATATAAGTTTTTAAGGATTTGAGGTCTTGACGTAGGTTATAACGTACTAAATTCCGCCAAAATATGGACACGGGTACGTTGTTATTTTACCAAGATGTCCATGGCGAATGCGCATTTAAAAGTAAACAGCCAACGCCCCTCGGTTATAAACAAGGCCTCAGTGATTAGATATCTGTTTGTTCCCTAGTAGACAACATTTTGGGAAAAAAACAAACATTCATTCGTACTTAAATGTGGAAAAACGAACTTGTTATGTATATTAACGTTTTAAACTGCAGGTCGGCGATCCAACAATAGACCACGCCGAATGGGAATCAGCCACCGGGATAAACTGGAGAAGACCAGCTTACACATTAACGAGTACGGACCCTGGTTCGGACCTCGCAGCTGAAACTGCTGCTGCTCTAGCTTCTGCGGCACTGTTGTTTTCTGGAACAGGTTAACATTTGCTTCATTATATCACAACTAGTGCTCCCATTGTAATGTTTAACTTAATTAATTTCTTTGTCAAACTACTCTGTATTTTTTATTTTGTTTTACTAACAAACACTTAAAATAATTAGCTCATGAACTTATGCACTTGTTTTGCTTCCATCAGTAACATTATACCGATCATGAAAATGTGGTAAAAGTAGAATAATTTGCTTCTTAAAATATCGTGGGATCTACAAATACCGTATTTTGCGGTCACCGAACAATGCTTCACAGACCGCACTTTGCGAACCGATGCAAAACAATGTGTAATCAGTCAACAGTTAGCTTCAATCGCAAAGGTGTGACAGAGCTCTTACCGGTACGCCACATCGGCAATAATTAATTTGCCGCAAAAGTGCACAGAGACATTGCAGTGTTCTTTTACCAATACATAGGAATCAATTAAAATTAAGCCCAAATTACGAAAAACTTTTATTTGTGTTTAGATCATACTCTAAGCCTTTAATGTGAGTGCAAACACAGAGGCCGCCAATAGGAAATTCGCTACGCGGCTTTAAAACAATCTACCACGTAACCTTAGATAATTGTTGCGCCCACGTCCAATGACAGCCATTTTATCTCGGGGCCAAACACGTGTTTAAGTATGTGTTGGAATATATCCCCTGTGCTTTATTGTAGGAGGATTAAGTAAATTACCCAGTCGCTATAGCTTCACCAAAGGATCCGCTAATTTCTTGTTTATATTTCACAATTTATAGACTATAATACACGTCTCCTTCGACCTTTCTCATCAGGACATAGGTTGTAAATTGCTCCACTGAGGGCGCCAATTAATACCAAATTAACACAAACCACTATCCACTATTGCCCGAAGCGAGCTTTTTATCATGGATCAAAATTCAGATCAGAGTAACACTGTGGCCTATAAAGCTTGTAATTAGAAATGCTTGTGGACAACCAAAAAAACTCGTAATTTGGCAAAGAAAGCTTTAATCATGATTGCCGTGACGTGGAATATTAACTTTCGATTTTACTTTTTTTGCATTCGTTCATTTAAAAAAATGCATTTTGTTCATTTAAAAAAAATGTGCTCTTTCAAATGCTTTGTATATATATATTTTACAGCGAAAATTTAATAGACCCAAAATAAAACTTTATATTTTTCCCTTTTATAGGAGGAGATTACGCTACGAACCTTACTAACAACGCAAAGCAACTGTACAAGTTCGCCGACGAACGCCGTGCACGATATGACACTTTCTCAATTCCTGGTGCAGCCAGCTTCTACCCGTAAGCTTACTCAGCGCTCTATGTAGAAACATAACGTAAGGTAATCTGACATTTATGTTTTTACCGAGCCAAACTTCGAAACCATGATGGGCTCGGCACTCGGACCGTTTTTGTATAGTCGTCGGTTTTTGTATCGGTCTCCCCAACCATTCGGCTAAACGACCGTACTATAACGGTTATGTTAATTGCTACAAAGAAAAAATCAACTAGTCGCTACATGTCAAGGACTTTTTTTCATTCACGAGAGTAAAACCTAAATATCCTATCCATCATAGGCGTTTCCAGGGCTTTTGTCGTACCAATCTCTGTGTGAGTCAATCATTTTGACACGCGAATTGTCTACTCTATTTTATAAACAAATCACGTCTTTGTTTGAAAAGGTCCACGGACTACGGTGACGAGTTGGTGTGGGCTGCTCTCTGGCTCCACAAAGCGACGAACGACCAGAGTTATTTAGATGACGCTGTGAGCAAGTACGATGAATTTAGATTGGCGCGACAACCTACTGATGTTGGTTTAAATTATGACAATAAGATCTTAGCGGTTCAGGTAGGTGATTTAGCTAAAATAGTTTCACTATATTTTCAATTTAATAAAAACATTCTAAAAAATAAAAGTACCAAAGGGGGAAATCCCTAAAAGCTATACGGGGCATTTCCGACCTTGTCTTTTAAGAATGACCTGTGAAATAGGCGAAGGAAAGGCAAAAATACATTTCTCCACTGGAAATCACCTACTTTTATGATGATGAATCAATAGGATAGGATATTCATGTTTATCCCCGAGAATAGGAAAACCATGGGGTTAACATATGGGCAATCGTCAGATCACCTCGCGCCCACCGTCGGGTTACCGGAGCTATTAAAGTGTGTTACGTATGACTTACATGTTGCTTCAATTTGGTAGAATCTATTAATCCGCTGGGTTCAGGCAATGCCCGTTAACTGCTTTGCCCAAGCCCAAACCTTACACCTTTCGGTTAAAAGGCATTGCACTAAATCACCACACTAACCGGTCGAACAAATTATATATTTCCTTCAGATTAGTTTGGTGGTTTAGTGCGTCGCCTTTCAGCCGAAGGATTTGCAGGTTCGAAACTGTTCGCTAGCCAGTTAGTTGTGTTCTTGGACAAGACACTTAACAGACATTGCCTGAACCCAGTGGATTAATGGTTTCTACCAAATTAAAGGAACATGTGAATCATACACTACAATAGCTCCGGTAACCCGACGATGGGCGTGATCTGACGATTGCCAGTGTAATAACCCCCTTGATTTTCACATTCATGGGAATAAACATGAATATCCTATTCTATTTAGTATACGCAAGGTTAATGTAGTTCTCATCCCAAACCATTCGGCAATACTATCATCTGACATCTTTATTGTGCAATGTAGCTACTCTTGTCGGAGCTGACTGGAGAGTACGACCGGTATATTCCACCAGTTCTTCGCTTCTGCAACACATGGAGTTCAGGAAATGCACCTCATAGTGTTGATGGCCTCTTGCAAAAAAACAAAGTTAAAGCTCCAGTTTCTTTTGCTGGTCAGGAATGTTTGTTAATTCTAAATTGTAACTTTTAATTTGAAGAAAGTTCACTGTAAAAATTTAAAACAAGTGTTGATACGAGATAATTGGATAAATAACCTTGTGTTCATGACAGTCAGTCAGTCTTATCTACAAATGGTTATTAGAATAAGAATCTTATCCTATGATCTGCTTTTACCGGAGCTATTGCAATGTGTTGTGTATAATTTACATATTCCTTTAACTTGATAGAACCCATAAATCTGCTGGGTTCAGGCAATACTCATTAAGTGCCTTTCCTAAGGACACAACCGACTAGCTAGCGACAAGATTCAAACCTGCAACCTTAAGGTTAAAAGACACTAAACCACCAGACTAACCGGTCAGAGGAGATTTCAAGCACAACTATTAATTTTTCCCAATATAATCATTTCATTCTTTTGACAGCAAACACAGCATTTCTATGCATGTTGGCTGCTGGTCAAACTTTAAACGCCACACAGGCCAATCAATACCGAGAAATGGCAAAAGATCAAGTTGATGCAATTTTGGGAAAGATTTCTGGAATGAGTTACATGGTTGGCTATGGACAAAACTTCCCAAAGAATCTACATGACAGGGATAGGTAAAAATGTTCAAACAACATTATCTTATATTTGTGTTTCAAATACATGATTGGTTTTGTTACTGCATTATATTCATTTCACAAATATATTAGATTTATTTTGTACAGTGAAAAATAAACTCAAAAAAGTCTTTTAGTAAAGAAATAAGTTGTTTAATCTCTATTTTCTTTTAGAGAAAATATATTAAGTAGATAGATAAGTCTTTAAGTCTGTTATGAAAAACATTTATTTTCTGTAGCGTACTTACTTGTACAGAGAATTATTCATTACCACTTAACCATGAGAAATTTTACAGCTCTTGTCCAACAAAACCCAGCAGTTGTGGTTGGAATTATTTTAACTCTGGATTGCCAAATGCTCATCAGCTAGATGGCGCTTTGGTTGGTGGAGCTGATTCCAATGGAAGATTTGCAGACACCAGGTAACTTGAATAACTAACGCTACAAATCAAATGCACGTAGTTGGGTTACCTGACCAGTGCAGTGTACTAATACCTCTGAGAATAATATTTTTGTTTAATCCATTACAGCACTTGGTCCAAAATATTTCTTCTAAGTGCCTTGCTCAATGGCTTAACTGTATATTTAGATTATCCATAAAAGTAAAAAATATAATAAGTTTGCATGACACAAGGAGTGTGCAATTACATTATATTTTTATGTGTATTGACAAATACAAGTTCTAAGGTCCTGTACCTTGAAGTAATATAAAAAAGTAATTCGGGGTTGGCAACATCTGGAACAAGTGCCGCTCAAAGGATTTTTCATGGCATGCTGCATAATTTGACGCACACGCAAAATCTATACTATAAACATGTGTAAACTCAAACTGTCTGTGCTGCACAAAATCAACAGTCTTAAAAATTCATAAATCATACAAATCAACAGTCTTAATTCCTTACGACAGTCTTAATTACTAATATTTAAATTAGGTATTTGACTATGCAAATCATATATGACGATGGTTGACAGGCAAATTTGCTTTCATTATGATATTATTTATAAAATGACACACTGTATTTAAAAGGTTGCCGACTCGTGATCTAATTTATATTTAATTACTCCAGCAGTTTTGTGTATTTATAGTCGTAATTCTTGTATTTTTCTTAGAAAAAATTTTGTTGGAAATCAGCCAAACATCCTGTTTAACTCTGCGTTCCAATCTGCTGTGGCTGGTATCTTGTATCAAAATATTGGATCCTCAAATCAGGCAGTGGTTGCCATTGATGCTCAGACATTAAGGGACTCTGTATTCTCTCAAACCACTGGTGTCCAGTTTGATGGTAAGTGCAATAATTATTATATCTGTTATCTATTAAGCTGGATGGATTTCGCTTAATGAACGGTTTTAGGTTCATTTCCTGACACACCTTGCGCTTATCTCAGAAAATAGTTAGGATAACATATTCATGTTTTATCTGCATTATTGGGAAAATGCAAAGAGAGTTATTATACAGGTAATCATCAAATTGCCTCACCCCCACATTTGGGTTAGCAAAGCTATTACTGTGGGTTGTGTAAGAATGACACATTTCCTTAAGGTATAGTACAAACAAATAATCCTCTGTGTTAGCCAGCAACCTGGTTTATTCCTGCAACCCTTTGACTGAGGGACAACGCACTAACCCACTGAGCTATTTTGACGGAATGACAATCCCATTTTATTATTGACGGCATGTTAAAGAATGGATGTGTTACATATGCTCTCCATTTAGACAACAAAGTGAATAGTATGTTAACATTTACAATTCTGTTTTTTCAGCTTGTATATCAAATCCATGTGATAACAATGGGGGTGTGTAGCAATAATCGAAGGTTTCAATTATTTGTGCAACTGCCCCGACACTGTGTTTGGCAGAAATTGCGAAAATCGTGAGTAAATTTATTT
>CH002666.1:305450-335514 GCA_000149265.1 Ciona savignyi | reverse complement strand
TTAGTTTGGTACTGTGGTTCCAACAGGAATTGGCATAGTTTATTCAGTTTTATTATCGCTGCTTTAAAAACCAACAATTAAACACAACTCAAAATATACTTAATTAAAAGCTAAAAATAAAGGCAAAACAACATTTATTGTAGCTCGCCATGGAAGAAAATTGTTACGTGGTGGAAGTAATACATAATAAGTGATTTTTTAGGCATGAGTCCGAAAATCAAGTGGATGAATACGTGGAATGTTGGTGCAGAGATTCACGTCGAGTTACCCAATGTTCAACCAGCTGGATTATGGCAGCTGAAAATGATGTTTCCAACAAATTGTCCATTGGAAAATATGAACGTGAGTGATCAATCGGTTTACAATAGCTCCTTTGTAAATATGTTACTAATAGATGTGTATATTTTGATGTATTATTAAAATGAAATGTATACTAATAATGAAATGTTTTGACATGGAAATAACATTTTGTGAACTTACAGCATTGGAATTCACAATAATAAAATTGTTGAAAGCTTGGTGTGCATTTATTTTTTTTTTGGTGTGCATTTATAATATTTTTATACATCTTTGAATTTTCTATGTTTTTTATTCCAATGGCCATCTTTTGTTATTGCAACTTATACATTGTGTTTAACCTGATGGATACATTCCTAAAGTTATTGTTTATCCCATTAAACCACTTGGTTGGGACAAATTCCTTAAAGTGTCTTGCCCAAGAATACATTTATAGGTAGCAGCAAAACCAGCTTACTAAATATTTAAGTATTCTTCTTCTGTTTAAGATATGGAATGGTTGCTTAAACACAAGAATGTCCAACCTGGAACGCAAAGAAGTGACATTCCAGCAAATTGGTTGGCAACGCGACTTGAAATTTATTGGAATTCGGTTTCAATTTACTGAACCACGCTTTGTCCGAAATTGTTTTCGTGATTCCGGGTACAGTTTCCAGATAATAAATGAAGGTATGTGGTAGTGTTAATCTAAAATTCCTTTTTTTTAACTGTTCAAAAATGTATTTTAATCAACTAGAACTTGCAACTGTTGCAGATGCATAATAATAATAATAATAATTCTGATGTACGATGATGCAGCAATTAATAATAAATAGCACAATTCGATAAAAGGATATTCTTTCTTAAAGTGAATTGACAAAACAAGGGACCGTTGGGTTTATGGAGCTATTGCAGTATGTTGTATATTATAGTGACTTTTCTTCAGTTTAGCAGCACCAATTAACCCACTGGTTCCCGGTCATTTTCTTTAAAAGCCTTGTCCAAAAATTCAATATCCAGTGGCTGCTTTTGATTGCACAACTTTTCGGTTTCCTGTAAAGTAAGTAACCAGTAATGCTTTTACCGATATAGTTTACCTGCTTGACCAAAATATGGTAGTTAATTTAGCCTTTATTAATGGTAAAATTATAATAATTTTGGTAATAAACCTAATACTGTTTTACGTTTTTAGTATTATATCATATTTCTTTTATATATTACATTATTATTTTGCATAGATAATTCTGGCCTTTTTATCTTGGTTGTTCTCAATATTTTAGTTAGTTTAGTTTAGTTTTAACTTATTCACATTTGCCCCAGTATTAAAAAAATGGCAAAAGAATTAATTAAGAGACAGGAACAGGAAAAGACGGCAAAACGAACAGTCGTTAAAACACGTCATTTAAAAAATATATCAGACGCAGTCGCCAAACCTAAACGAAGAACAATAATAAGCAAACCAAATTTAATTAAGACGAAAACAATATAATAATTAAATCATATTCCACCCCAGGTGCTGCATCACTTGTGCACAGCGGGCCAGATAGTTGTCCGAAGGAATTGCCGCATCTATTTGATGGATCTGGAAGTGGTGATGTAGAACTTTCAACCCAGGCAATAACTAGATCTATTTCCATTACCTCAACCACATTAGCATCATCAACAACAACATCAACTGCTCCAGGTACTTTGATTTACATTAAGCAGACGTTAAGGGGTATTCTATTCAAACTGACAATCAGCAAGAAAGTTGGACTAAAAACTTACTGGTTGTTTAGTTTAGTTAGAGCATTGGACTGCTTGAAAGATAGAATATAGAATAGAACGTTCATGTTTATCCCTGTGAATGGGAAAACCAATGAGGTTAACCCATGGGTTTAATTTGGTAGAACCCATTAATCCGCTGGGTTCAGGCAATGTCCGTTAAGTGCCTTGTCCAAGGACACAACCGACTCAATAGCGACCAGTTTTGAACCTTTAACCTTTTCCTTGAAAGGTATTGCACTAAATCACTAAACCAGTGGTTCTCAAACTCTTTAGAGTTGGGACCCACTATTAATTACCACAATTTATGGCGACCCACTTAACTTTATATATAGTTGTTGTAACATGTGTGAGAGACGAAAGGTTCAATGAACTGAGGTCAGGTGAAGATCCTGCCACGGTTCAAGATTGTGTGATGTCACAATTATGATAATTTTCCCTTGATTTTTGTATAGGAAATAGCCAGTATAGTTAATCAGAGCTTTCTATAACTTTTCACGACCCACCAAGATTCCTTTCGCGACCCACCGGTGGGTCGCGACCCATAGTTTGAGAAACGCTGCACTAGACTAACCGGTCGAAGATATGCACGAGCTGCTTCTTTTCTTATACAAGTTACTTAATAGATGCTAATTGATTGAATAAAGATTGTTGATTGTTAGATTTACCAATACACACACTGCAATAGGTCTGGCAAATTGACAATAATGAAATGGTGTTTGCACATATTCCAATATTTTAACTCTCATTGAATTTGCCTCCATCCAGGAATAAAAATAAGTAGGAATAAAGATTCTATCCTAGTAATAATTTTTGTCTCATTGGTAATTGTACATTTGAATCAGATTTTGTGGTCCCAAGTTAATGCTATGATGACCAACCAATAGTCATGCGCACTAAAGTATCCATAAAAATTTGCCGTGGCAAACCAGAAATTATATCCTATGATTAAGAGTTGCAACGGAACAGTTATATCACTTCATTTGTCCGACCGGTCAGTTTGGCAGTTTAGAGCAAAGCCTTTCAACCGAAAGGTTGCAGGTTCTGCACTGGTCGCTAGCTAGTCGGTTGGGGCCTTGGGCAAGCCTGAACCCAGCAGCTTAATGGGTTCTACCAAATTGGAGGAATGTCTTAATTATTCAACATAACGCAATAGCTCCGGTAATCCGAAGATGGGCGCGAGTTAATCTGTCGATTGCCCATGTGTTAACCCCCTTCGTTTTTCCATTCAAGAGATTAAACATGAATGTCCTATCCTATTCTATTTGGCTTGCAGAACTGTTTGTTATATATCATGTGTGAAGAAACACTTTAAACTCTGTTAAAATATTAAACCCTGGAACTCTTCAATTTACAGTTACAGTTGCACCGAGCACAACTACTTTACCAGTATACATCACCATACCAACAACACCAACTGTTGCCACCACCACATTTGTTGCACCTCCAGCTGAACTCAATGCAGGTTGGATTCGATTTCATACTAAGCAGCAGTGTTGCAATGACAAACACATTTTAAAAAGATTTGAATTAAGATGCTTGTATGACTTGCAATAAATATTTTTAGAAAAAAAATAAGTTGTGTCGTCAGCCTTGCAACATTTAAATTTAAGCCGTGCAACAAATTGGAATTGCTTTTATTTATAATCTATCTCTCCAAACATTGTGTGTTGCTAGGTAGAATACAGATCTTGAATTACTTTTAATCTCATTATATTGTCGTCCCAAAGCCCGTCCAGCTCGACTGGAGTGGATCAATCAGTGGGGTTCGGGTGGTCAGGGTCACATCCATGTGGACGATAGCCGACCCAATGATCGTGGAGAGTGGATTCTGAGAATGGAATTTCCTCAGGGATGTTTCATTGACAAAATACAGTTCTGGGCCGCTTGTGTTGTAACAGAGCTGTCCAATGTCTCAACTGGAGTGTTTGTATTCGAACAGGCAAGTACACCATGTTCAAGGATAGGATTTTTTTAATTATTGAAAAAACCATTGCACCCCTTGCAGGGTTTTGATCCCAGTGGGTTAGAACTCAAGACCCATTATCCATATCTTCTTGGACATGAAACTAAGAAAAAATTAGATTTTTCTCTTCTTTGTGATGATAATGAAGATAACAATAATAAAATTACCAAAAAAACAGACAGAACTGCTGAACTCCAGTAGGCAAACCCCCGTTACCATTAATAAATATGATATGCTATAGGGATAACCGAGCCCTTTTTTATAACTTAGTATAAATAAATAATATCAAGTCAAATACGAATTCAATATTCCACAGATTTCATGGCAAGTGCATCAAAGCCTAATCGGCTTCGCTGTGCATTTCCAGGCGCGAAACGGATTCCTTCCACCAGGTTTAGGCTGCTTTTCCACTGCAGGATACACACTCCAATACGCAGGTATAATATGTGAGCTGAAATAAAAATAACAATGGTTTGGTGATTTGCTTGGCGGTTTAGTGTGCCGCGTTTTATCCGAAAAGTTGCAGGTTCAAAACTGGTCGATAGCTAATCGGTTGTGTCCTTGGGCAAAGCACTTAAACATAATTATCCTATTCTATCTAACATGCTCATGATTATTGCTTTTGTTTTGTGTTTGGTCAAAATGGATTTTTTAGCTGCTGAAATTAAGATAAACTGTGTTAATGCTTTCGAAATTGTACTTTCTAGAGGAAAGAACTACTTACTTATGAATATTTATTATGTACCATTTTGTGTGTTTATTAACTAGTAAACCGCAAACCATTTTAAGTTTATTTCACTTTAAGCTTGTGAATAGTCAATTATTTTATTAATTATTAATAATCTGTAATCGATTTAAATAAAGGTATGTAACAAAATTAAATTTGATTTAGTTGTTCAACGATCTTACAACTACGATCCGAACTCATGCGTTTATGATTTTGAGGGATCACCTGTGCCTGTTGCACCTCGTATTGCTGTACGTAAAACTCCGACTATAAGCGTGGTAAGTCGATGGGTGTGTCATTAATGTCCCAGTGAATAGAGAAATGAACATGAAAGGATTTTTACACGGTTATTACCTGATACCTTGTTAGTCAAACGATAATACTGTGTTTCGAGTATTGTCAGATGATTAATGTTAGCATTTCTTAGTTTATTGTGTAACTTATTTTAAATTAAATTAGGCTCAGAATGTGCTTTATTGTTTCTGTCTATAGTATATCCGCTTGAGAACACATTTTTATGCCATTTTATACGAATAACTTGTGTCCTTGTCTGGTTTCCAGATCATTTACACTGCTTCGCATATTTTATACATTATTGGATTATCTACAACTTATTAGATTCCTACTAGTTGTATTAATGTCTGTTAAGATCCTTAATAAGGCTTGTGTTAAACAAACAACCTTACCGCTGATGATGCTGCCAACATAGCTGTCTACTTACAAATTAAGAATTTAAACCTTTAATCAGTACAATTTACACAGAATCCTGCAACACAGTGGAGACCACAAAGTTCAATCAACACAGCAACCATACCACAAGGTATTTAAAAAGCACAAAATATTGTGGTAATTCATTTTCCAATCATCGCATCATGCTAAAATATACAAACCAACACCTATGTTTCCCATTTATTCTTATTTACTAAAACTATTTGTCTTTTATTTTGGATTTAATTTCCCATCACCTGTTATTCCAGTTGTTCGATTGAAAGCATCATCCGTGTCAACTTCCTCTGTTCGATTCAGCTGGGGAAGAATCCCCATATTCATTGACAACCTTGAGGTATAGAATAGAATTTTCATGTTTATGTTTATTCCCGTGAATGGGATAACCAAAAGGGTTAACACACAGGCAAAGATCACCTCGTGCCCACCGTCGGGTTACAGGAGCTATTGCAGTGTGTTGTATATGATACACACAGTCCTTTACTTGGGTATTAATCCACTGGGTTCGGGCAATTTCCGTTAACGGCTTTGCCCAAGGACACAGCCGACTAGCTATTGACCAGTTTGGAACCTGCAACCTTTAGTTGAAAGACGCCTCCCAGACCTCCAGACCAACCGGTAGCACAAAAGTAATTGGTTCAGGGTTGTAAACTATTTTTATTTTTTACTTTTGTGGTATTCTAAATTAAATAATTTCAGGTGTTTCTTGCTTACTGTCAAAATTCATTGCACTTTTACTATGAACTGAAATGCTGTCTGATCATCGCGTATTGTGCGTACAGTTTTAAACCTGAACATATATAGTATATGAGGTGCCAACTTTAGTTGAAACAAAAATTTTCTTCCATAAGAAAAAATTTTTCCCCAAATAATATTCCATAAAACCCATTAGAAAAAAATGCTTTAGCAATTCTAATTTAATGTTATGTTTTTTTACTGGGCTTAGTTTCGAACCCATAACGGGTTCGTTGCTTAGACCAATTTTTGTATGTAAGTCGAAACATGTATCGTTAGCGTTAACCATTCGGCCACATGACCGTACATTAATTTAAATGTTATAATTTACTCTTTTTTTAAAATTAGCTCTCGTACCACCCGGTGGTGGAAAGTGATGATGAATCCAACGGAACAATTGGAGTTGTGAAGAAGATTTCCAGTGACTTCATCGCGGCTGTGGAGAAAACGGTGACGTTGGATCGAAGTCGGATGGCGGTAATAGTTGGAAGCTTGGTTCCTGGCACGAGGTATCAATTCACCGCTCGTCTGCACGATGATAAAATCTCTGGGCCAGCGACCACTGTCTTTGTAACAACAAGTAAGTGATTTTTTTAGTGAACCTTTTAAACCATCGTTGCTGTGTGTAAGGGGGCCATAGAATTCAACGCATTCATAAAGGGTTTAGGATGTAAAACAATAATCCAAACCTGGGAGAAAGGTTGTTGGATCGAAGCCAGTCGCCAGCTAGTCAACTTGTACAAATGCTGCGAAAACTGCAGCAATGTCTATCATATCCAACACGCTAAATTGTCTGGCCGGTTGGTCTGGCGGTTTACTGCGACGCCTTTCAACCGAAAGGTTGCAGATTCGAAACTGGTCGCTAGCTAGTCGTTTGTGTCCCTGGGCAAGGCACTAAATGGACATAAACTGAACCCAGCGGATTAGTGTGTTTTATTAAATTAAAGGAACGTCTGTATCATACACAAACAACTGCAATAGCTTCGGTAACCCGGCAGTGGGCTCGAGGTGATCTTTCGATTGCCTGTGTGTTAACCCCCTTTGTTTTCCCATTCACGTAGATAAACACAAATATCTTATCCTATCCTAATAACTCCATTAACTCAACTTTGGGCAAGAGGTAGACCTAAGTACCCATAACTTTGCTCATATTACAAATTGCATTATGTATGGGTATTTACTTTAAACACTAGTCAAAATTGTTAGACACACTTACCTTATTTGTTTAACTTGGTTTATTTTATTTTTATTTTTTTCGAAAACCAACAAATTATTAAAATATGACATTACTTAACATTTTTAATGGTTTATCAATCACTGCTTGACAAAGAATCATGGCTCCACTGAATTATCATTTCTTTAACCTGGCAATATTTCGGTGGAGTCTCAAATTTCCTTTTTGTGCAGCTCCTATAGACGTACAAAATATCCGCTCGATGTCGCTAAATGAATCAACCATCCGAATCACATGGCTTCCACCGGTTGGAGCACATGAGCAATATAAGATCACTTATTTTCCACAGGTGGTTTAGCTTTTGTTGGATATGTAGTATATGATATACAGCTAAATTAATGTATTTATTTTGGGGTTAAATGTCGTATTTACTACTTTATTACAAAACTGATATTATCACTATAGTCCAGTGCAGGGTATAGAGGACATAGGTAAGGTTATTACTAGGCAGGTGCTAGGCAACACCTTTACCCTTATCTTCATGGTCATGTTCCCGGGTAAAGGACTTTACCAATGCTATAGTCCTGGGTAAAGGACTTTACCAATGCTATAGTCCTGGGTAAAGGTCTTTACCAATGCTATAGTCCTGGGTAAAGGTCTTTACCAATGCTATAGTTCCGGGTAACGGGCGATTACCATTGCTATATCAAGTGCATTTTGGGTGTGATAAAACTGGTTTTCCTTCTAAACCCTTATGAAAATTCTTCTTGTTGACTAGGGCTCTACAGGAAGACCAAGATCGCCGTTCTACGTAGATGGCAACCTCACCTCTGCAACCATAACCAACCTCACAAGGGACACCGACTTTATAGTCACTGTGGTCACAAAGAGTGGGACGATGATGAGCGATGGAGTTTACACTTTGACAACTTCAGGTGCTTGATAATATAAAGGCCGCTTGGATTATAAATGTAATGTAATTGGTCATTATGATTCCGAAGAAAATTAGTTGGTACAAAAAATAAAGGTTAGTTTTAATTTACAATTTTTGTTTCATGGTTTTGGTGAGGGAGATAAAGATAAACGATTATTATTTTATTCAAAATAGTAAAAACACAAAAACTCTTTGTAATTTTTACCAACGCTCTTTTTATCAAACAAACTTTACCTGACAGTGAGTGACCGTTGCACTACGATTGTGTGTGGAGTGAATGAAGTTTGTGAGAATTTGAAACAAGGTCCGAGATGTTCATGCATACCAGGTTTCACAGGTTCTCCATGTACAGGTGAGATGAGTGAACTATTTTAGATTCAGTATTGTAACAGCTCGATAAAATACACATGTTTATAGGGATACTTTAGGATAGGATATTCATGTTTATCCCCGTGAATGGGAAAACCAGGGGGTTAACACACGGGCAATCGTCAGATCACCCCTCGCCCACCTTCGGGTTACCGGAGTAGTGTGTTGTGTAGGATATAGACGTTCCTTCAATTTAGTAGAACCCAATAATCCGCTTGGTTCAGGCAATGTCCGTTAAGTGCCTTGCCCAAGGACACAACCGACTGGCTAGCAACTAGTTTCGAACCTGCAACCCTTTGGCTGAAAGGTGTCGCACTAAACCGCCAGACTTACTGGGCTATCCTACCCTATCCATCCTATGAGCAAGCAGGCACTCTAGAGTTCACTTACTCTAAATTCTTCTAAGTGATTTTGTTGTTATGTTTCAGATGCTGATGAGTGTGCAAGTAGCAACAACGTCTGCCATATCAATGCTCAGTGCCAAAACACGATTGGTTCCTATACTTGCACTTGTATTACTGGTTATACTGGGGATGGTTCCGCATGTTATGGTGAGAAAACATAATCCTCAAAACTTAATTATAAGTAAAAAACAATTAATTAAACTATTTTTTTTTAATATTTTTATTTAAATAATTAATTAAATTATTTTTTTTTATAAAAAAGATTATATAAATAACTAATTAATTAAGTTATTATTTTATTAAAAAGATTTAAATCAAAAATTAGGATAGGATATTCACGTTTTATTCCCATGTATAGAAAAACGCAAGGAGTTGTCACCACGGCAATCGTCACATTACATAGCGCCCATTATCTGCTTACCCCAGTTATTGCAGTGTGTTGTATTATAGGCTAGGCATTTCTTTACTTTTGGTTGGACCCCCGAGATATACTATGGTTATATAAAATTGACCACAAACATCAGAATTACCAAAAAAAAATAAAAAAAAATGACATGAGTTCGAACACAGATGTGGATGAATGTTTTACACAAGACCGACCCTGTCCAGATTCCTGCGTCAACACCCCTGGTCTTTTGTTTGCGCTTGCTTGCCTGGTTTCACAGGCAACATAAATAACTGCAGAGGTAAGTTTCTATGTTTTTTGCTACTTTCAATTTCATTAATTTTGTTGTATCTATTCTAAACTTGATGATTTTTAAAATAGTGTATTTTTTCGACTAAAAGTATTTTAAAAATTTCAACATTCCTTAATAAGCATGCAATTTATTCCTCAGACATCGATGAATGTGAGATTGGATCGGCCACATGTAGTGAACTCACCGACTGTGTGAACAACAATGGATCATACTCTTGTGTTTGCAAACCGGGTTACCAACTCAATGCGATGGAGTGTGTAGGTAAGTTGTATTCACCGTCTTACTTGCGGCTGTCGGATTTAATATTTAAAGTCTATCACCTATTTGCAAGTGTCTTTGGGCAGATTATAGGCCATTGCTCCAATCCAATGGTTATTACTGGTTTGAACCAAATTGTAAGGTACCGGTGGAATAGCTTTGACAGCTGTCCTTGGATGGAAAATAATATATAACGCCATATAGGCCCTTGTCTGGGCAATAAGCTCAGTCACTTAGAATGTCAATTGAATCATTTCTAGTTTGAAACCAGGTGCTAGCTTGTCAGTTGTTTCTTTATTAAAGGTACTTATCTGACTTTGTCCTAACCAATGGGTTAAATTAAAACAGTAGAAACATATGAATCATATACAACTCACTGTCATAGCTCTGGTAACCCAACAGTGGACACAGGGTAATTTGAAGATTGCCCGTATTCACATTCACAGGGATAAATTTGAATATCCAATCCTTTTTTCCACACAAGCTATGTGCAACTATGTTTAATATTTTAATGCAAAAATCCCTACCTCACAAAAAAAAATTAAATCTTTCCATTATGTGTTACAGTCTCATACTTCCACCCACCGTGTGATTTTGTTTCTTTTTGTGTTTAAACCACCCCATGATTTGCAATACACCCGTTTGCTTTGTTTTCTTTCCAAAAATCTCATGTTACTAATGTTTTCAGATATCAATGAATGCACCGATGGGAACCACAACTGCTCAGCTAACGCAGTGTGCGTCAATTCAGTTGGCGACTATCACTGCTTGTGTCCAAAGGGCTTTGCATCCATGGGAAATATATGTATAGGTAAGTAGAAGATGATAACTTTTGTGACGTGCCTTCCCTGCTTAGAAAAGTATGCAAACTTTTTGTTCGATTAAATATATTCAAACAACTGCATAGATGTTAGAGCTGACTTCTTTGCAATAGAAGTATGAAAAAAACACATGTTAATATTAAAGTCAATTATACATTTATTCTTACATGGAATATTAACATACAACCTGTAATAACATCCAACCTGTAAATAATTTATATAAAACTTTATCTAAAAATGAAGATATCTTTATGTTCATTACACTGTTTTATTTTCTGGTATTTAGCATTATGCTCTTTATAGATTTGGATGAGTGCCAACTGGCCACCCATAGATGCCATAGCGAGGCTACATGCTCAAATACATTGGGTGCTTATCAGTGCAACTGCAATGCCGGTTACCAAGGAAATGGAAGACTATGCATTAGTAAGTAACGCTGCATTTTCAATTTTGCTTCTTTTTTTATTAGTTTTTCAAATGGAAGAAATTAATTTTACACAAAGAATACAGTCACCTACATATACATTAATAGTAGGCTTATTTGACATTTTACCTTGTTAGGCTTGTTATGTAGGATTGGATATTAATTTTTATCTCTATAAAAATGAAGGTATTATCAGACTGGCAATCATCAGTTTAAACCTAGTGTGAGATTAATAGAGCTTTTGTAGTGTATCGTGTATGATTGAAACGTTCCTGCTGTTTTAGTTCACCCATTTTTTCATATTTTTGCTCTTGGAATTTATCCAGATTTTTGAATTAAATTTGTTTGTTTTTTTAGTCCCAGAACGGAATGAATGCATCCTAGGCACACATACCTGTCACCTCCATGCTACATGCAGAGACACCAACAATTCTTTCTCTTGTTCCTGTAACAATGGATATAGTGGGGATGGCTTCACCTGTGCAGGTATGTTCTTGTTATTTATCAGGATGGTGGCGTTGAATGCCTGCAATATTGGAATACATGGTAAAATAACCAAACCGGATAAAGAGAACATACTCATGTTATTCACTGTGAGTAAAAAAGAAAAAGTAGAACATGGCCTAACATCGAAAGAGAACATGCTACAGTTTATGCTCAACTACTAGGTTAGTTGATGACCCCTAAGTGCCTTGCCCTAAACCACAACTTGGAAGCGCATAGTTTCAATTGTATAATCTTTACCCCGAAATGTGATGTATACCACCAATAGAGAAAACTAATTTGACCAATTTGAACAAAACATGTTTAATGATAATAAGTTTTAATCAAATTAGAATACAAATTATGCACAAGTTAATTATGAACAACAGTAATTAAACAATTAATATACAATATGTATATTATATTTTAAACACAAGTTTAATGAAAAAGTAGCATTTAATTTATGTATAATATTAACTAAACATAAGATTTATTAAATAATGGGCATAAACATTATGTATAAAATTAACTAAACACAAGTTAAACTCAATAATGAGCATACATATTCTTAATCTCATACTATTCAGACATTGATGAATGTGGAGCGGCTACAACACCGTGCACAGTTGGAAACAGGTTATGTCAAAACACAGATGGTTCTTTCACCTGTGCGTGCATGCAAGGATTTATTTTCGAAGTTTCTTCAAATTCTTGTGCAGATATTGATGAATGTTTAGTGTCCCATACTTGCCATGCTGATGCCATCTGTATTAATACTCAAGGTTTGGAATTAATATGGTATGCCTACTTGTGGATATAGGATGTTAATATGAATATAGGATATTAATGTTTATTCTCATGAATGTGTAAATTCATAGGGCGTAAAAAAATTGCAAAACAGTTTAAATGTATCAATTATATATAACACATTACAACAGTTGCCGTAGTCCCACGGTGGGTACAAGGTAATTCGCCAATGCAAGTGTGATTATGTCTTCTGCTTTTTCCAATCCTCCTATATAAACATATCCTAAATTATACGTTAAGGGTAATATATTTGATTTATTTGTATGTTCCAGGATCATACAATTGCCAGTGCAATGAAGGCTATCAAGGAAACGGCTTGGAATGTTCAGATGTGAATGAATGCCTCAGTAACCTGACCTGCTCAGCTGATGCTCAGTGCACCAATACTATCGGTAACGTATTCAATTTGAAATATAAGTGACGTACATCAGCATTCTTCACTCTATAGAAGTAAAGCAGAAATAATGTACAGTTTAATTCTAGTCACAAAATACAGGTTAGAATAGATGTGCTTGTGCATTGATTGGGAAAACTAAGTTTAATCATAGTTCAATCGCAATCATTTGTCGAAAAACTGGGTTAGAATAGGATAGGATATTCATGTTAATCCACGTGAATGAGAAAACCAAGGGGGTTAACACAAGGCCAATCGTCAGATGAGCTCGCGCCCACCGTTGAGTTACCAGAGGTATTGCAGTGTGTTATGTATGATTTACACGTTCCTTCAATTTAGTAGTACCCATTAATCCGTTGGGTTCAGGAAATGTCCGTTAAGTGCCTTACCCAAGGACACAAGAGACTAGCTAGTGATCAGTGTCGTACCACAAACCCTCGGTAAAGGGCAACGTACTAAATCAGATTAATCTGTCGGACCATGACAGGATAGGTTAGGATAGGATAGGATATTCATCTTTATCCCCGTGAATGGGAAAACCATTGGGTTAACATACCGGCAATCGTCAGATCACCTCGCGCCTATCGTCGGGTTACCGGAGATATTGCAGTGTGTTGTATATGATAGACATGTTCCTTCGCACCTGCAACCTGGTCGCTAGCTAGTCGGTTGTGTCCTTGGGCAAGGCACTTTACGGACATTGCTTGAACCCAGCGGATAGATGGTTGTTCATATTAATGCGTCTTTTTAGCTTTTTATACTGTTATAAGGCAGTAGTACCATAGTATGTTAAGAAAATAGTACAATGAGAAAATCGACAGTTATAAAAGAGCTGTTTTTAACCAGTCCAATGCTTGAACTTATGCCTTATCACACACTCACTCAGACCACTTTTATCATTCGAATTTCAAACACAATGTCTCCAAGGTTCCTACAGCTGTCAATGCAATGTCGGGTTCGAAGGTAATGGTCATGTGTGCGGGGACACCAATGAGTGTGTAGCCGGTCTTTGCCACTCCAAGGCCATCTGCAGGAATATAGCCGGCAGTTTCCAGTGCAGTTGCAGAGGCGGCTACATGGGAGACGGAATGATCGAATGTGTTGATGTCAACGAGTGCCTGGATCCAGAACTGAGTGGTTGCCACCAGAATGCTACATGCATCAACACCGAAGGTGCTTTCGATTGCTTGTGTGAACTTGGTTTTACCGGGAATGGTCGGTCTTGCTCGTCGCTTTTTTAAAGCTTTATTATTTATTGTTGGATTGTTGTTTGCGTTTTATGGCGTGCCTTGCATACGAGTTATTTGTTTCGTTTTGCATGACTTTATTTTTCTGTTACAGCGATATTTTTTTACTTGTTCGTTTGAACTTTCGTTGTATGCTTTTCTGTTTGTCAGTTTGTATTGTTGCCCATATTTTGCATGAAAACGTATTAAGCAAGAACCAGGGCTGAAGGATTTTTAAATATCATTGCCTTTTAGCATGTTGACTGCGTTACAAAACGATCCAGAAGTGTTACCAACATCACACAATAGTCAGTTTATATCCAATCTTGTTGTTTTAAAAGGGAAATTTACCATTGTTCTAAGATTAGCTTTTTCGACACTTGTAGATGCTTCACTTGCAAAGCAGTATAAAAGTCATGTTGTGTAGTGAAATATCATATTTTCTTAAAGAGCATGTGTAGATTACCGGTTGTCTTTTACAAGTGCGTGTGGGGTGATCAACATTGTAAGTTAGTAAGTTTTCATAGTTGTAAGATGAGACGATTCCCCAGGTTCGTACAGGTGCAATTGTAACAAGGGCTTTCAAGGGAGCGGAGATTTATGCAGCGATATAAACGAGTGTTTGGGTCCGGATTCATGTCATCCCTTCGCTAGATGCTTCAACGCCATCGGCAGCTTTGAGTGCCAATGCATTACTGGGTTCCGAGGCGATGGCCATTACTGCGTAGATGTCAATGAATGCCGAGTAGAAAACAATTGTCACGAAAATGCAACTTGCATTAATCATCAAGGAAGTTATTCATGTGAATGTCGTGACGGGTATCACGGAGATGGAAAATCTTGTGAAGACGTTGATGAATGTTTAAACACTCACGAATGTCATGAAAATGCAACTTGCATTAATCACGAGGGAAGTTATTCATGTGAATGCCGTGATGGGTATCACGGTGATGGAAAATCATGTGAAGACGTTGATGAATGTTTAAACACCCACGAATGTCATGAAAATGCAATTTGTATCAATCACGAAGGAAGTTATTCATGTGAATGTCGTGATGGGTATCACGGGGATGGGAAATCATGTGAAGACGTAGATGAATGTTCAAACACTCACGAATGTCATAAAAATGCAACTTGCATCAATCACGAAGGAACTTATTCATGTGAATGCCGTGATGGATATCACGGTGATGGAAAATCATGTAGTGACGTAGATGAATGTTCAAACACTCACGAATGTCATGAAAATGCAACTTGCATTAATCACGAAGGAAGTTATTCATGTGAATGTCGTGATGGGTATCACGGGGATGGGAAATCATGTGAAGACGTAGATGAATGTTCAAACACTCACGAATGTCATGAAAATGCAACTTCCATCAATCACGAAGGAACTTATTCATGTGAATGCCGTGATGGATATCACGGTGATGGAAAATCATGTAGTGACGTAGATGAATGTTCAAACACTCACGAATGTCATGAAAATGCAACTTGCATTAATCACGAAGGAAGTTATTCATGTGAATGCCGTGATGGATATCATGGTGACGGAAAATCATGTAGTGACGTAGATGAATGTTCAAACACTCACGAATGTCATGAAAATGCAACTTGCATCAATCACGAAGGAACTTATTCATGTGAATGCCGTGATGGATATCACGGTGATGGAAAATCATGTAGTGACGTAGATGAATGTTCAAACACTCACGAATGTCATGAAAATGCAACTTGCATTAATCACGAAGGAAGTTATTCATGTGAATGCCGTGATGGATATCATGGTGACGGAAAATCATGTAGTGACGTAGATGAATGTTCAAACACTCACGAATGTCATGAAAATGCAATTTGCATCAATCACGAAGGAAGTTATTTATGTAAATGTCGTGACGGCTATCACGGAGATGGAAAATCATGCGATGACGTGGATGAATGTTTAAACATCCACGAATGTCATGTAAATGCAATTTGTATCAATCACAAAGGAAGGTATTCATGTGAATGCCGTGATGGATATCACGGTGATGGAAAATCATGTAGTGACGTAGATGAATGTTCAAACACTCACGAATGTCATAAAAATGCAACTTGCATTAATCACAAAGGAAGTTATTCATGTGAATGCCGTGATGGATATCACGGTGATGGAAAATCATGTAGTGACGTAGATGAATGTTCAAACACTCACGAATGTCATGAAAATGCAATTTGTATCAATCACGAAGGAAGTTATTTATGTGAATGTCGTGACGGCTATCACGGTGATGGAAAATCATGCGATGACGTAGATGAGTGTTTAAACACTCACGAATGTCATGTAAATGCAACCTGCATTAATCACAAAGGGAGTTATTCATGTAAATGTCATGATGGGTATAACGGTGATGGAAAATCATGTGAAGACGTGGATGAATGTTTAAACACTCACGAATGTCATGAAAATGCAACATGCATTAATCACGAAGGAAGATATTCATGTAAATGCCGTGACGGGTATCACGGAGATGGAAAATCATGTAGTGACGTAGATGAATGTTCAACCCCTCACGAATGTCATGTAAATGCATCTTGCATTAATCACGAAGGAAGTTATTCATGTGTATGTCGTGATGGGTATCACGGTGATGGAAAATCATGCGATGACGTAGATGAATGTTCAACCACTAACGAATGTCATGAAAATGCAATTTGCATCAATCACGAAGGAAGTTATTCATGTGAATGTCGTGATGGATATCACGGTGATGGAAAATCATGTAGTGACGTAGATGAATGTTTAAACACTCACGAATGTCATGTGAATGCATCTTGCATCAATCATCAGGGAAGTTATTCATGTGAATGTCGTGACGGCTATCACGGAGATGGAAAATCATGCGATGACGTAGATGAATGTTTAACCCCTCACGAATGTCATGAAAATGCAATTTGTATCAATCACGAAGGAAGTTATGCATGTGTATGTCGTGATGGGTATCACGGAGATGGTAAATCATGTGATGACGTAGATGAATGTTCAACCACTCACGAATGTCATGAAAATGCAATTTGCATTAATCACGAAGGAAGTTATTCATGTGAATGTCGTGATGGATATCACGGTGATGGAAAATCATGCGATGACGTAGATGAATGTTCAACCACTAACGAATGTCATGAAAATGCAACTTGCAATAATCATGAAGGAAGTTATTCATGTGAATGCCGTGATGGGTATCACGGTGATGGAAAATCATGTGATGACTTAGATGAATGTTCAAACACTCACGAATGTCATGTAAATGCAATTTGCATTAATCACGAAGGAAGTTATTTATGTGAATGTCGTGACGGCTATCACGGAGATGGAAAATCATGCGATGACGTAGATGAATGTTCAACCACTAACGAATGTCATGAAAATGCAATTTGCATCAATCACGAAGGAAGTTATTCATGTGAATGTCGTGACGGCTATCGCGGAGATGGAAAATCATGTGATGACGTAGATGAATGTTCAACCACTAACGAATGTCATGAAAATGCAATTTGCATCAATCACGAAGGAAGTTATTCATGTGAATGTCGTGACGGCTATCGCGGAGGTGGAAAATCATGTGATGACGTTGATGAATGTTCAAACACTCACGAATGTCATGAAAATGCAATTTGCATTAATCACGAAGGAAGTTATTCATGTGAATGTCGTGACGGCTATCGCGGAGATGGAAAATCATGCGATGACGTTGATGAATGTTCAACCACTAACGAATGTCATGAAAATGCAATTTGCATCAATCACGAAGGAAGTTATTCATGTGAATGCCGTGACGGGTATCACGGGGATGGAAAATCATGCGATGACGTTGATGAATGTTCAACCACTAACGAATGCCATGAAAATGCAATTTGCATCAATCACGAAGGAAGTTATTCATGTGAATGTCGTGACGGGTATCACGGGAATGGAAAATATTGCGAAGATATTAACGAATGTCTCGTTGAGCACAACTGTCATCAAAACGCTGCGTGTAACAATATTGAAGGATCGTTTTCTTGCATTTGCAACAATGGATTCCGCGGCGATGGAATTCAATGTACAGATGTCGACGAATGTTTAAATATTACTTCAAATGAATGCGCTGAACATTCTCTGTGTTCAAACACAATAGGTTTGTAAAGTGTTTACCTTATTACATAATTGGATCCAATTAAACATTCTAGTCATGAACGCGAAGAAATTGTATCCTTAATCCGAAATTTGATTTTGCAAAATAAGCCTTAAAAATTTTATTGTGGATCTTCGTTTTAATCAGACATAAGCAACATACAGCCCGCGGGCCGGGTCCGGTTTGGATCTCACCATACCTTATAATTAAGATTGAATACAATTCATGTAATGTTCCGACTCATCAAGAACATTTTCCCTCATCTTACCCGTCGACTAGATAAGTTGCCCATCCCTGGTTAAAACGAAAATATAACAAAAATGTATTTCTAGTATATTCTTCTGTACAAATTTACTGTTTGGTATGAAGTCTATAAGCAATAAACTTTGTTGTACCTAGGTTCGTACCAGTGTACTTGTTTACCTGGGTACAGAGGCGATGGACGAACTTGCGATGATTTGAACGAATGCGCAGCCGAAAACAACTGCGATGCAAATGCTGAATGCCTCAACATCATTGGTTCGTATTCGTGCTTGTGTTTCAGTGGGTTCCATGGCGACGGCATCTCGTGCTATGACGTCAACGAATGCGCCTCCGAAATTCACGACTGCGATTTGGAGCTGACGACGTGCAGGAACTACTTTGGTGGCTTTTCGTGCGATTGCATTGAAGGATATGAAAGGTGGGCGAGACTATATCAAAGTATATTTAATATTATATTTTGTGATGTAACGATGCTATCTACGTAAAAGATTCGAAATTACTTAAGAGGAATTTGCCGTAGGATATTTACGTTCTATTCCCTTAGATGGAAAAATCGCATGGAAAATCGTCAGATTACCTAGAGCTCACTGTCACAAACCTGATGTAAACTTTTGCTATGTATATTTTTGTATTGCGCAACCTGACCTACTTTCTAATGTTGATTTCGACTTACCGGAGTAGCTCTATGACGTAACAATGTACGAGTTTATTATTATTTTTCAGTTTTAAGTTTATTTTGAAGCTTTTATTGTATTTTGGTCAGTACAGAAGGCTTTCAGTAAAACTTCATGGCAGATACAGGGTTGTCATCTTTCCTGATTGCGCCTAATACTAAAACTACATACATTTAAACAATCGACAATAACCGCGTCCTTGGATTAAGACCTGAAACACGGCGCTCACTTTCTAGTACCCCGATTACTGCGTTGAACATTAGATTTTTTTAGTTAAACATCAACGATTTCCGCTAAGTTTCTATTAGGCTAATCTGTTATAAAATTTCCTTTAATGAATTTTGGATTTTTTAGGCCCGAAGATAGCTTCCTCGACAATTGCGTGGACACCAATGAATGCTTGGAAAATAATCACTGCGATCCAAATGCGAATTGCATTAATAACGTTGGATCATATATATGTGTTTGTAATAAGTATTACTACGGAGATGGAATGAATTGCACGCGTAAGTTTTTGGTGATAATACCATATTTTTCTTTTCTGGGCTAAGTTTCGGACTGGTGTTACGCTAGTTACTAGTCCCTCTTTTAAATGACGTGCCGTATATAAATCGTATATGAAAATAGCGCTATTCGGCAACACAAAAAATATTTTAATAGAAATAAACCCTATTTTTAAGATCGTCTTTTTTCATAACCAACCTGACTACATTTTTAGATCATATGTTTTTATCACCTTTTTACTACTTTGGGTTTTTGATAAACATAGTTTTATAAAGCCGTGTATTTTTAGCGCCGATAAGCACTACTTAGTAATTGAAAGGGCGTTAAATATTAGCACATTATAATATAAAATATGATTTAGCACTACTTAGTAATTTGAAAGTTAAATATTAGCACATTATAATATAAAATATGGTTTAGAATTTAGATGGTCCGTCTAGCCTTCTCACAATTGTTCTTATAATGCAGCCATGGTTGAGCCGGTGACGTGTCAACCGCATGACGTAGTTTTCTTGGTGGACAGAACCAGCGAGGTGGAAATTTACAATTCGATGTTGGATTTCGTGAAAAACTTTTCGTTTCCACTTAATTTCGAATCTGGAGATGTACAGGTAAACTTTCAAAGCGATATATCATGATGCAACGTTAATGTTATCTTATTTTTCAGGTTGGAGCCGCCACTTTTTATAGCAGAGCCTTTAAGAGTGTCTGGCTTCGCAATGGTCGCAATTTCGACTCCATTGAAAGAGCTCTTAGCAGAACACGGCGTTACGGACCTGTTCGAAATTCTAAGAGGCGTCTTGGTAAGCTTTTAAATAATGCTGCAACTTTCTAAGTCTAGTTGCTTATTCATCTTTTGCAAGCGTCCGCGCTACGTTGGATTCGAGAACGGTTTATTATTCCGTCACAAGGGAAATCACGTGACAGCGTGCCCACTTCGGTGGTCGTCATCCTTTCTGGACCTTCTCATGACGTTATTTTTAACGAGCTGCTTACCTACCATTCTCGTGGCATTGATTTAACTTTTATCAACATCGGTAAGTCGTGTTGCGTTTTGAAAAGTGACTTTTAACTGGAAAACATTCTATGCAGGGCAACACGTGTCTTTGACGAACAGCTCCAGTTTACAGGCACTGCGAACAGCAAAAATCATTAATATTAGTTCAGTGAGTCAATTGGAAAGTCAAATTTCGGTTCTCACCAACCAAATATGCCCGAAGGAACCTAACCTCGCCCGAGATGTGGTGCTACGAAGATCACCGCTACGAAAATACACGAATAGTGGTAAAAATGCGGATGTCTGTTTTTTTTAAATTTAGTGTCAGGCTGCTTCGAACCCGTTTTTGTTTGCAGAAATGTGCTTAGAAAATGGAGCCTTTGACATAGTATTTGCCGTTGATACGAGAACCACCTCCGAATCCGTTCTACAGCACATTCGAGATTTCATTCACACCATTTCAGTACAGTTCCCAATTTCTACAAATGGTTAGTTTTAAGTAACGTTGTCTAGATGTATGCGATAATCCCTTAATTTCAGCAACCAGAATAGGCATCGTGCAATTTTCAAAAGAAGCAAAGTCTGTTCTGCATCTAAACCAAGGAACAAATTTAACGAACTTAGCCCCCGCGCTAAAAAGCATTGATTCTATGGGTAAGCATTATTCAGCGTTGTTATTTAAGAATACGACAATCTTGTTTTATCCCTATTAATGAGAAAACGGAGGAGTTATCACGCGAGATATCGTCAGATTACCTTACGACCTCCGTCGGCTACCGATGCTATTACAGTGTGTTGCATATTATTTAACAGTTTGTTTAGTTTTAGTGTAACCCATTATTACGATGGTTTCTGGAGATGTCCGTTAAATGCATTGTCCAGGACAAAACAGACTTGCTAGTGACCAGTTTCAATCCTGTAACGTTTCGGCTGTAAGGCAACGAACTAACCGACCAAAAAATTAAACGCGGTCTGACCAAATATTGACGCTTTTGCTTGCTTTAATTCAATCGCTTTAAATATACAGGAGCAGGCCAAAATTTGAACGAAGTTCTCTCACTTGTTCGTTATGTTGAGTTTCATCCACTTCTGGGAAGAAGGACTGAATATCCGGGACTTGTCGTCTTACTTACCGGTAAGCGAGTTCTTTTATTTTTACCAATTTGCTTGTTAATGTTCGATTATGTGTGAACGGTTTCGATTTTAAAAAGAACAGGAAAAGTCAGAATTCCTTGTGCACAAGGTCTGGTTACCAAAGATATTGTCGTGTGTAAAGTACGATGATAAAAGTTTTGCTTCAGTTTTTATTCAACCCATTTAATTATCGGGTTCAATGTCGTTTCGGTGGATTAGGGATTGGTAATAATTAAAGTATTTCCACACCCATCTGTTCAGTTAGCCCATAAGTTCACACTCAATCGAGCAACCAAGGCTAACCCTGTCGAATCTCTAACAAGTTTTTAACTTGCAAAATGTAGTTTTTATTTTTCAATAAATTATACTCGCTAAAGGTTCTCGAAGTAGCACCACAAAGGAGGAACTAGAATTTTGGCGCCGAAGTATGAGGAGCGCGCATGCCAATGTTGTCACCATCGGTCTTGGATCATCCATGCGTGACAAACACGTGACCTTGTCCGGTGACGCAGTCCTGAGAGTGGACAACTTCAGTGACCTTGATTTCTCGCTTGCACAACGTGTTGTAGAGTACATTTGCAAACTGTCAACTTTGTAAAACAGTAGCTTCTATTTTTAATTTATTTCTGCTTTTTACAATATAGCTTTCTGTATTTTTTATTTATTCTTGATTTTTACAATAAAGCCTTTTGTATTTTTAATTTATTTCTGCTTTTTTATTAGTGTGCTGATATAGATCTCTTTCGATATCGCCTGTTTTCTATATATGTACTTCGTGAGTTGTCAGTACACCATTGAATTTCATATTCACGCGCTATAAACTGTATTTCGTGGCCTCCGTGTATTTATCATGCTATTGTAAGTTATGCCCAGTGTTTTCTGCAAAACAAATATTTTACAAGCAAGAAATTAAAGCCATTAAATTTTCATACAATTGTTTTTATGTATTTCTAAAAAAGCCTAGATTGTAGCACGACGCATTTCAAAATCATCACGTTCGGTTAATATCAAAGAGTTAAATACGAGTTACGTTAGTTAATATAGACAATGTATTGGAATGTGCGGCATTCATTTGGAATTTCAACGCATGTGTCAGGGTATGGAGTATTTCACCGACCTTCGTGGTTTACTAAACACAAGGATGACCTTTTCATTAGTCAACTATATTTCATCTGATACACTTGTTATAAAGATCGTCGTAGCCTTGGCGACGTTTGTCGGATTCCTTTTAAACAGTGTCAAACCTTGTTACATTTCTATCGCCACAGGAATCTTATTGTCCTGGCTTTAATCCACCTTTTAATTGGGTGAAATCCGACCGCTCCTTTGACCTAAAACAAGTGGTATCAGCTTGGATACGCTAAGCAGATCCAGCCCATGGACGCTTGTGTTATAATCCCGCACACCTAACTAAAACTACCAGTCGACATTAGCTTACAGTGGACACATATATCGCAAGTCATATTCGCTAGAATTATTAGGTGAGTACCTAAAAATATTATGTTTAAGTTAAACATACTGAGCAGTCGTATTATAATTCATACTTAGAAAACGCTACATACTGTGTGTATATATGTGTGACTGATATAAATATGTCATTTATTAATTTTGTCTTGCGTCTTAACTTTTAACCACGGACTGAAGAAACGCAAATAAAACACTCAAACAGAACGAAAAACAAAGGACTTTGTGACGATATGTACACCGGCGTTTGCAAAACAAATGTATGTGAAAGATAAATTGAATATTTATTTCAAAATAAACTTCCCAGATTCGCTCCTCTGTATAGCACCAAACAGCAGTCGTATAGTTTTCTTTTGCAGGCAGTACAATGCGCCTACAAAGTCAGTCGAAGGACAGACGGTAAGATTGTCCAGCAGAAAGTAAATTTTCATTTGTGAACCGATGTCAGGGTCTAACAGACTAAATACCGATCAAAAATTTTATAACGCAATGGTTGAGGAGCGACAGGTAATTATTTTCTAGTTTCCCGTTTGCTATGATAGGGAAAATTATGGAAAATATTTAGCCCATGTAAGTCTATGTGATATAAAAATATTTCTATATGTCATAGTATCGCGGCGATGCTACAGCAACATCTCTACAGCTGACCAACTCAGTACGCAACGAGAGGTACTTAGGCTACCGAGGCATTTGTAACATAACTATATTTACTAAATCCGCTTAAGGGTATTGTTGAGCTCTTTAACTAGTTTCGTGCATATATGTTAATGGTGGCTCGTGTAAGACTGTAAGTAATCGAAGTAGCTCAGGACAACTAAATTTACTTCGAAAAACACAAAAGAAACCGATTATGGTCAAATTGCAAATAATAGGATTAAGGAGACATTTTAGATCGATTTTTAGCCAATGGAAGACTGGTAAATTAAGACGCCGGCCCGTAAGTGCCATTGTGCTCTCTTACACTCGATAAACGAAATTACATTCTTGGCTGAATAGAGGTGCTACAAAAAATACGTCGCGTGTCTTTGAAGGAAAAGCTGACAGTGAAATTTAGCCATTTCAGACTAAGAAAACAGTGGAAAATAGATAAGAAGGCAGCTGCTAACTTGAACTAACTATTTTAACCATTGCATGCGTAGTATTTTACTTGCTATAATGAGTATGAGGTTCGACCAAAACCGCGATAAACAGCGCTGGGACGCCCATAGATCGTTTACGGATAGCCCCAACAACAGTATAAAGTAAGTCCAAAATACACAATTTTAACTCAAAATTTCGCTTCCAGCGCGTAGACTACACGAATTGCATATAGGTCTATGTAAGTATCACGCGTCAAAGTCATTTGTCAAACATGCTTGTTAATAATACAACTAATTCGTTTATTGCGTGTTGATGGTAACCTGTAGTACTAAAAAATTGTTTGAATTGGCCTTAAATGAGTGAAGCTATAACTAACAACGAGAATAATTCAAATACCAATTACTAAATTTTAGAGAATATCAACCGAGTTCAACCAGCTTAAGTCCAAGAAGTATGACCTCATCAGCATTAACCGCTTACCACAGTAGCAGCAGCCCAACCCACCAAAGTTGGGATTGTGCTCTTACTGATATTCTGAGCGTACTTAGGATCCAATACAGGTTTGTTGTGTAAACAATTGTTTGTTTGTCGACCATTTTTCTAACATTGAAGTAAATTTATTTGATGACAAATTTGAGCTCGTCGTATTGTGACTGGTTTTGGAATTTCAAACTACACATTTTAAATCGCGCTTATGAATTATTAATTTTAGCGGGATTATTTTGGTCGGTTTGCTCAAACGGTACAAGTACTTGCGGTCTACAGACAGCCGCAAAGTTGATCTTGGTCAAAGCATTTAAGCGGACATTGCCTGAACTCTTGGGATTAATAGGTTGAAGGTGACTAAAACCGTAGGACCGTTCCGATCATACACATTGCACTCTACTAGCTAAGGTTTCCCAGCAAAGGCAATATTACCACTACCCATGTTGTGTTTTTATTTCCGAGATAACCCATGCATACCGTATACTCTATAATAACCGTTGCTCACTTTACCTTTTTCAGAAACGATGATGACGTCATGTTGTTTCTCACCGACCCAGACAGGATTAAACAACTCCAATACAGCACTGCTGCGAAAATGGAGTGGAACAGGCGGGTGATAAAGGAGGAAATGGACTCAGGCATTCACAGCCCACCGGTACGACCTTACATATGTTGGGTTGGAAAGCTTAGTTTACAGCCAATCGCACGGTTGTGATATTAAAACTAGCTAGTTGCGGCACTTAACGGATTTTGCTTGACCCACACGTTTAATATGCTGAACAAAAACTGGGGTTTTTGGGGTATCACCGCATCGCTTTATGTACCGGGATTTTGTGTTAAAATACTTATTTGTTAGCCGTAGTGATTTTAATATACCAACTTATATATGGGCTTGTGGTAGAAAAAAACGGCATTTTAATCCATAAACAGTTTGAAAACATTTTTTAAAATTATGATTTCCACCTCAGAGATCTCGCAGAATCGCCAAAGAGGTGGCCATTGATTACATTCGGCGTTATTTGGACGGTGAAGAAGAACGAATAGATGTAAGTTAACAGTCTAGTATAAATCAAATCTAAACAACGACTTTACAGCTTATAAGAAAAATCCAAAACCTCACTTCCGAGAGAGATGCTTCCATGGAAACCATTATTGAGCTAGAACGTGACGTAAAACGTTTGAAAGACGAAAATGTGAATATCAGTTGTGATAATGCAAATCTCAAGAGCGACATTGACAAACTCAGAACCGATGGTGATATGTGCAGGTGAAACATATTGTGATTTTTTTACCTTGCTAAGTTTAGAACCCATGTTGGGCTCGTCACAAAAAAAACGTTTAAAAATAGGGAGCGGTATCGGTTGCGTTAATCATTCGGCGACACAACTGTTCATATTGTGATTTATAGCGAAAATCTTTTAAGTCACTCCATTCAGACCTTGTTTCGAACACTTGACCGGCTCGTCCTTTGTGGTCCATTTTTATTTAAATCACATGCTCTATGTGAATCGGTTGCGCTAACCGAAGGAAAGTAATATTGCTTAATAATATATCAAAATTCCATTTTTTACATAGCCTATAGCATCAAAGTTATCCAAATTGAACCTATAGCCCATTTAATTATCAACTTTCAACCAGTTTGTTACATTTAAATAATGTTGAGTTGTAAACATATTCATTTTTGATATTTTTGGGGTCGTTTGCTTTTTTTCACTGTACTGGTATCGCTTTACCACGCACTCGTTTTCAGGGCTCTATATATCGTTTGGATTTAATTAAATTTTGTTTGTACATTATTATTTTTCGCTTAGGTTTAGCGGCCACGTCCGCTATACTTATTCAATTATATCCTTTTTAAATGACGTGTTTTAACTACTGTTCGTTTTGTCGTCTTTTCCTGTTTCTGTGTCGTGATTTGATTCGTTTGCCATTTTTTAATACTGGGGCAAAACATTGAATAATCTAAAACTTAACTTATTCCTGTTCTGCAGAGGTGACAATCAAGAACTTCGGGGAGAAAACACCAAAACAAGAGAGGAAAATGACCATCTCCGGGGGGAGAATTCAAAACTCAGAGATGAGAACAAAAAGCTTCGATTGGAAAACCAAGATCTGAGAAACGAGAATGGAGCTTTGAGGTCGGAGAACCAGAAAGTGCGGGGAGATAACATTAAACTACGTGACGAGGCTGGTGATATGAGAAGTGAGAATATAAAGGTAAGAATGTAATGGTATGCGAGTAGTGCTTTATACTAGACAAAATATAAAGCAATTTTTGATTATCAATATGAATAAAAAATGCCTTTTGCAAGTTGTGAGGTTGTTTTTACGGATTAACCAAAGGTTAACCGTATTTTCCCGTAGTTACGTGGTGAGAACCAAGCACTTAGAGACGAAAACCAAGAGGTGCGATGCGAGAATTTGAAGCTTCGCGACAACAACCTCTCAATGAGGGGGGAGAACGACCGCTTCAGGTCCGTGAACGAAGGAATGCTGGTAGAGAACAAGAAAACTACCCGAGACAACTTGGAGCTCCACGCCAGGGAAGACGAGATGCGGATGCTGGTGAACGTGATGCAAAGTTTACTCGCCGGGAAGGTCGGAGCTGCTGGGAGAAGCGACATTTCTGGTGCCGACGGTCAAGCGGACGACGACGACGAAAATTGAACTCTTTGCAGTATCCACTTACTTTAGACGGTGCTGCGAACTTAGTTCAATCTTTTTTACAAACACTGCTTATATTCCATCCATAATATCATTAAGTAAAATAACCACAAACGGGCCCTACCTCCTTCTGAAACTTCAGAGCATCTACTTAGTAATTCTCATGAACCGGTTGTTAGCTATCATGTCGCCTTACCATTGTACAGTTTTTGCACTTCGATATTTCTACCGATTTGTATTAGTTGCCACTTTCGTGTTTTTTCTCGTTTAGCGCTTTGCACTTCTGCCAGTACTGGCTAACACTTAGTAGAAATAAAGTTTATATCACAGCATAAATAAATGTAACAAACTATTTGAAAGTTAATAATGACCGATTAGCCTTGTTAATTTATCGCCTTTTAGCCAAAGGGTTGCACGTTAGTCAGTGGTGCCCTTGTTTGGACAAGGCTTTTAGCAGATATTGCATGAACCCAGTACTATGATAGCTTCTTCTAAATTAAAGGCTAATAACAAAATACCAGGTGTGGCCGTCGTTCCCGACCGGTTAGTCTGGCGGTTAAGTGCGACGCCTTTCAACTGAAAGGTTGTAGATCCAATACTGGTCGCTAGCGAGTCGGTTGTGTCCTTGGGTAAGGCACTAAACGGACACCCAGCGGATTAGTGGGTTCTACCAAATTTACAGGGAACATTTGAATCACACAACACACTGCAATACCTCCGGTTAACCTACGATGGGCGCGAGGTAATCTGACGATTGCCCGTGTGTTAACTCCCATGTTTTTTTTCATTTACGGGGATAAACATGAAAATCCTATCCTATGCTAATAAATACAAAACACACTGCAATAGCTACGGTAAACCGACGGTGGGCGCAAGGTGATTTGGCGATTGCCCGTGTGTTAACCCTCTTGGTTTCCCCATTCACGGGGATAAACATGAATATCCTATCCCATTTACCCTGGATGTACCACACAAAAAAACTGAATATGATATATATATTTCAATCATGAATTTAAACAATGTTTATTATAGGATTTAAATAATATTTACACATGTTTGAAAGAAAACAACATCATCAGGCTGTGAAACATACAGTTAATCTCACTGTGATTTGCAAAGAAACAGGTAAAAACTTTCATTAAAAAGTAGTTTTTGAAAGGTATTACAGTCATTTTTTTAGACATGGTTTCAAACACGAAAACCCAATCAACTTAATCATAAAAGAAAGTACTTACATAATAACGAATAAAAAAAGCCACTGCAGTACAGACTGCTTGTATACATAAGAGTATTATTGTCAATGACTGTTCTTTTGTTGGGCCTAAAATTTTAAGCAGAAAATTGTTAAGAGTGAGATTGTTAATTTCCATGTACTGGCTATCTTCACCTAGACCACGTTTAACATCAACCACACATGCAAACTCAGCAATATGTATAATGAAACTACCCAGGATATGCATTTCCGAAGGTTTAAACCGTGCTTTGCTCATACCAACCAGTCCGGTTTCTGGGTTAAATCTAGAAATGTATTACATAATTGTAACGACTATGGTTTGAACATTTTGTAAAGAAATAAGGCAGATTTTCGAAACATTTTCATATGTTTAGCCCGTTAAAATCAAAACAAATCATATTGTAAGTATATATATATTTACATAAAAGGGCTAAATAATTTATATATTTTTAATGGCGATGAAAAAAAACAATAATTGCATAAAATCATGAAAGGTTAACAATTAATTGAAAGTGTAACTTACTTTGGTAGTCGATGTCTAGGGCATGGGACTAATCGAAATAATTGTGGTGTTGAATAGAGAAAATTAAGAACTTGTGGAATAAAGAACAAGATCATAGTCTTGCTGAAATGACCAAGTATGCCAACAACTGCAAAGGTCATACCAGCGAAATAACAGAATGTATCCCCAACAAATACTTTTGATGGATACCTGTTAGACAAAAACAAACAAAACAAGAGTAAATGTGAAACATGAACTACACTACAATCTTACCAGTTAAATCGCAGGAGTCCTAATGTGGTGCCCAAGAAAGGCATCATGAAATATAATGAGAATCTGTGGTAGGCTGCAACAGGTCCAGACAGTTCAACCAGGTTGTGCAAAATGATCGAGATACAGATGATAACCGATTGTCCGACTTCCAACCCATTTATTCCAGATAAAATGTTGATTGCATTGGTACAAAAAACAGCAAGCATACCCATGTATAAATAATACAGGAGACCTATAATATATACATTGTAAGTACATTATTCTTTAATTAAAGAATACCATTTTCAAATCTAAAATTTTAACATCTTCTCTAGCATACTTTAAAAAATACCTTGCATCTAAATAAAAGTGCATTGGAAAAAAATATAAAAATATTTATACAAAAGGGAGAAAATGTGTTAAAAGACTACAGTGATAGATAAAGATTTTTTTACAAAATTATTACTTA
>CH002666.1:262404-304957 GCA_000149265.1 Ciona savignyi | reverse complement strand
ATAAGTTAATAAAAGTTTAGTGTTCTTTAACTGACTTAAAAATGTAGATATTTAACTGTATGAATGGCAAAGGCATAACTTTAAATTACCATGGTGATACCTAGGTTTTTGGGATAGTCAAATTAAATGTGATATTGTACCATCAACCAGACATGGTTTTACACTTAATTTAACACTTTTTTGCAATAATAGATAGGTCGGTTAGGCTACGTCAACATAAGAATAATTTAAGCCTCACCTGTGATCAAAGTTAAGGTGATTCTTCCCATCCAATGTGGAATTTACAAACGGGTATTGGAATAAAGAAAAACATGCACACGAGAAAAATTGCACCACAAATTACGCCAAGCGCTTCTGGTACTTTTTTATCTGACTTTTTGTTTAAATCTCTTCCATACAGATTGGCGACAATAAAATGCTCAGAGAATGACGGAATAAGCTTAATAGTCAGAAAATATCCGATCACAGAAAACACAACATTAATCAGCAGAGCAACTTCTGCTGCAACCATGATGGTATGAAGAAAAAGGCGCTAAAATCACAAATAAGATGCTAAGTTCCAGTTCCAGCAAGACACAGCAACATAAACTGGCATGAAATGACCGGCAGAACACCAAAAGTCACAAAGCTTTTTATTCCGTAGGCGAATCCAGAAAATATGTTACTGCTGATGTTATATCCAAGTTTAAACAGAAATAACAAAGTACTTTTCACAATCAGCATGTTTTGGTAAGGTTTAAACCAGTAGATTGGATACAAAACATCATTTTTTATTTTCTAATTTGCTGAAAAGTATATGTGATGAATATTTTACTAAGAAATATTTCATTAGATTCGAGTTTCTATACAAGAATGGACTGAGATTAAATAAATTATGAACTTCTGTTATTTAGATGCAGAAAAAACTACTAATATTATCAACAAATTATTTAACTAAGCAATCATTACCCAATGCAGTACATTCAGGATACCATATATAGATTCCTATGTTATTATGAGTCTTGAAACGTGTTTAAAGTTACAGGGCAACACTAAAATCCTGTATGGTAAGTATGTCACTTATCGTCGAGATCTCGAGTGTGCACGTGCCAAATATTTAAGTGTGCAGTGTGCAAACTTCCAAGAGTGCACACTTTAAGTGTGCACACAATCTCCTTCTTTATACTGTTTTACCAAAATCTTAAACAAACATATTATTCTATCCTAAATCTATCGTGTCCGTCAGCTAACATATCTATCTACATAACATAGGGTAGGCTACATAACAAAAAATGTACTGACAGTAAATAACCCAAGTGTGCAAAACGCAGGTAATTAAAACTCGAGTGTGCAGCTGCCGTACTTTCCATACTGGACTAAAATGATGGAAAAAGGAGGACAGCAACTATGAACTAACAACAGGGTAATTCTAACCCTGACCACAGCAATAATAATCTCAACACCAGCCCTAAAACTAACCTCACGCTCAATCTTTTCAGAGTTAAGTTTCCATCTTTCCCTCTTAGTTTTTACCTCGGTTTACGTGTCTGCTTCCTTCCATAATACGTCACAAGGATTGGGGAACCCCCCTAATCACTCAACCATTCCATTGATTTTATATATATTATTAAATTAGATAGTATGAGCAAAGAGACTATAACAAGGTGTATAATCTCTTTGGTATGAGTTTATTTCATAAAAAATAATTGATAACGTGATTTTGTATAATTCTTATTTAGATAATTATATTATATAGAAAGATCGTATTTAACTATTTACAGTCGTTTTGTCAGACCAAATATGCCATTATAAACTCCTATGTGTCGAGATAAAAAACTAAAACCACGTTGTTAGAGCCTTAGAGGGTGAAGAGATGACCGACTGATTAGCTTGATGGTGTAGGTCGTCGCCTTTCAGCTAATAGGGTTTTTTTAAAGCTGGTTGCTGGCTAGTCAGTTGTCGTCCTTATCGAAAATTGCCTAAAACCAGCGGATTAATGGGTTTTACCAAATTAAAGGAACGTGTAAATCGATACACAACACACTGCAATAGCATCTGGTTACCCGACTGTGGGCGTCTGAGGTGATACTGACAATTGCAATCAAGTGTGTTTACCACCATTGGTTTTACCCGAGGTTTACGGGCTTGCTAACATGAAGATCGTACATATCCTAAACATGAATGTCCTATCTACTATCCTACACCATCAGCCGAAAATACATTGAAGTTTGAAGGGGTCGTTAACTGGATGCAGCCTTACTTAAACCGAGGTTCAGATGTAGCATTTAGTTTAGTAAAGTACATTTCGTGTTCAATTGTGTCGTCCATGTTAATTTTTTTGTTTGCGATATTTTTGTAAGAGTTAAAGATTTTTTTAAAGTGTACACTTTATTAAATAAAAGTATAGGCAAACACCGTACCTCTCTTCGATATTACAATTGTATCTTCGCGTCTCGGGATAAAGTGTTTCCCATCAAGATCACGATAGTGTACACGTTGTTAAAATTTTGACTTCTATAAAGTTTGTTTATATCCAGTTATAACGTTGGTAATTAACCTAGATATGGATTGCAAATTAACATGTATTAAGTTTATCACGGTAAAATATAAAAATTAAAATTCTGCTTCAGCAGCCGTCTACTCGCATGGACAATGGACATGGCATTGCCTAGATTTTATTTTTTGAATATCAATATACAACAAACAAGCTCAAGTTGTTTTTGGCTTAAATACTTTAATTCATCTAATTTACCAGTTTACTTTAGTGAAAAGGACAAATGTAGTGATAAATACATAGATTTACAACCCATGTAACGCTTTATCTCCTTTGGTATGATTCCAGGATTTAAAAGAAAACTTTTGCAAGTTCTGACAATCGTTAAATCACATCGATTAGCCTCAAAGAAAGTTTTACAAGAAAAGGAATTAAATTTACGAAGACACGAACTTTTAAAACGCAAGTCACTCTCCGAAAATCTAAGAACAGGAAGAATGGGGGACATGGAATCAGAAAAAATTCTTGCACCACTTCGTCTTAGAGTGAAAGAACAAGGAGATGTTGTGCGTAAATTGAAAGAGAATGGTTCAGCTAGTCTTGATATTGAGAGAGCTGTTGCAGACCTCAAAGCAAGAAAGAGAGATTTGTTAAATAAAGAAAACGAAATTGTTGCAAAGGAACATTTTCCAAGACAACAAATGGAAGATACTCTTAAAAGACGGTTCTTTTATGGTCAGTCATTTGAAATGTACGGTGGCGTAAGCGGTTTATATGACTTTGGCCCTGTTGGTTGTATGTTAAAAAATAACATTATAGCTGAGTGGCGAAAGCACTTCATATTACATGACCAAATGTTGGAAGTTGAATGCACGATGCTTACGCCTGAGCCTGTGTTGCGCTCCTCTGGTCATGTTGAAAGATTTGCCGATTTCATGGTAAAGGATGCACTCACTGGTGCCTGTTATCGTGCTGACCATTTGCTTGAAAGCCACCTTGAAAAGTTAATGCAGGATAAAAAATGCTCCGTAGACACTAAAGAAAAATGTACAAAAATATTACAACAAATTGATAACTTTGGAAAAGAGGAGTTGGGTGCTGCGTTGCGTGAATTTGAAGTGAAATCGCCTGTGACAGGGAATTCGATTTCAGACCCAATGGATTTTAATCTAATGTTTCAAACAAATATTGGACCAGGTAATGCTATGCCTGGATATCTCCGACCAGAAACTGCTCAAGGTATATTCTTAAATTTTAAAAGATTGCTGGAATTCAATCAAGGGAAACTGCCATTTTCTGCAGTTCAAATAGGAATGTCATTCAGGAATGAAATTTCTCCACGAGCCGGTTTAATTCGGGTAAGAGAATTCCAAATGGGAGAAATAGAACATTTCGTGGATCCACTTAATAAAAAACATCCTCTTTTTTCAACTGTTGCTGACATTAAAGTTCCACTTTATTCTGGAAAGGCACAGTTAAGTGGAGAAGCACCTTCTGTTAGCACACTTGGGTCAGCTGTTGGCAGTGGCATCATAGACAATGAAACCTTGGGTTACTTTATGGGTAGAATTTACCTTTTCTGTGTTAAAATTGGCATAGATCCTTTCAAGTTGAGATTTCGACAGCATATGCAAAACGAGATGGCTCATTATGCTTGTGATTGTTGGGATGCTGAATGTAAAACGTCTATGGTTGGGTGGAGTGTGTTGGTTGTGCTGACCGATCATGCTATGATTTGACCTGCCACTCGAAAGCTACAAATGTCAATTTATCCGCTGAGCGTCCTCTGCCCGAACCTGTGCAACGTGATGTTGTTTCTCTTATCTGTAATAAGCAGGCCATTGGAAAGGCATTTAAGAAGGATGCTAAGAAAATTCAAGCCCACTTGGAAAATCTAAGAGAAAATGAAATTGAAAAATTGGAAAATGTAATAAAATCTGATTCTGTTTATGTCTATACACATGAAGACGGAAATAAGTTTGAAATCCTAAAAGAAATGGTTACTATAAAGCGAACTAAGAAAACTTTTCAGGTAGAAGAGTTCATGCCATCTGTGATTGAACCGTCATTTGGCTTTGGAAGACTGCTTTACTCGGCTTTGGAGCACAATTTCAAAATTAGAGCAGCTGATGAACAGCGAACCTTTTTCTCACTTCCTGCACTGGTATCTCCCTACAAGTGCTCCTTGCTTCCACTGAGCAACAAACCCGACTTTAATCCATTTATCACAGAGTTATCCTCTGGATTAACAGAGCTGGGCATATCTCACAAAGTCGACACTTCATCCGGATCAATTGGAAAAAGATACGCCAGGACTGATGAAATAGCAGTTCCATTCGGCATCACTGTTGACTTTGATACCGTTAAAATACAGCCGCACACTGCCACACTAAGAGAGCGAGACAGTCTTGTTCAAATCCGGGCACCAGTAGATGAAATTCCACAAATTGTTTTTAAACTTGTTCATCAACAAACAACATGGGAAGATGTAAAGCAAAAGTACACAGTATTTGAAGAACAAATTAACAAGTAACTTACAAATCTAGTTGTTTGGGTGATAGATGTTAATAAAGTACTAAAAATGAATAACATATTTAATGTTAACAAAATAAAGAAATTTTTTATATTTAAATTCTGCATATATGTATTTGTTCTAAATAAATCTACCAAATACTAGTTTTTGTGAATAACCATTGTTTAAATTTGGGTGATTAATAGGTGACTAGGTGGTTACATTTATTTTAAGTAGCAGACCATACTTGAAGCAATAATATCATATCTTTACACACATTAGTGTTTTTTAAACATAAATTTTGCTGCAACTTGCTCTCTACAAAATCATTAATAAACTTTGTGTGCATGCAATACACAACTGTTTTGGTACTTTTTAAAGTAGAATAGTGTTCAGGCTGTCGTAAAATGGAAAATTACAACCTTTCTTAAAACTAGGATTTATTATTGCACTACAACAAAATAAAAAGGCCGGCACAACAACTTCTGCTATAACGTACAAATAGTGGCAAGACAATCCTTGTTATTGGTGGTACAGTAATGATTGCGAAAACACCGCGGCGACCAACGATTTTACTTATACCGGTTACATATAAAGTCAGATTTGTTACACCAATGGGATTAAAACGAGCTTTGACCAATTAAAAACCAACATCTTAGCATTGTAGGAAAAGTGTCACGGTGTAGTTTAACAGCAATTGGAACCCGGCTGTTATGGTTCTGAACATTTGGAGGATTGTTGTTTTAAAAGTGGTTGCTTTTCTGTTGGGTTTGGGGACGGCGCATCAGATGATTCCGCGTCGCTTTTGATGAGTCGGTTACCTCGTTTCCAGTCGTCACGATATAGCAGGTACATCACTGTTAGTACGAATCCCAAAGAAGTAAGACCTACTACGTTAAACATAACGGCGTGTGGATTGAGGGTTTGGTACTTCTTGTTGCTCCTAGAAGTAATGGCGTTCAGTATTAGTTTATTCAATTTTTTTTATTTGTTATATCGCACTAGACAAGTTACCATAAGGTGTAAAATCACTTAGCGATTTAAAATTGTATAAAAGTTAAATTAGAAAATATTGGAAGCGATTAAACCGGTACAAATACAAAATTACGACACATTTGAACATAGAATTCTCCCTATTGATACACTGTTGACTTTTACCCACAAATAGCCATGGCCCATAAAGTAAAGTCTCGCAGTTTATTTCCGACCGCTTAGCTCATTTGGTTAGGTCGTTAGGATATAAGAGTCGGCTGTCGCCCGAATAGCGTTTTGTGATAAATGAGCCGCTGCTGTAAACGAAGCAGTTAGTATACGACGCCTTAACCCAGTGAATAAAACACACCACAACAGATCCAGTGACACAGCGGTGGGTACGAGGTAATTTTGCATTTACTATGTAATAATACCCCGCATTCACATCCCCGGAGATATAAATAGATTTCCCTAGTTGTAGTGTTTTGGTTTTAAACAACATTCAAGATGCACTTACATGCAGAGGAATATGTCGTCGAGGACACCAGTAAGTGCACTTGCTGCGAGCATTGTTAACAGAGCAAAAGAACCATATCTATGAATCGGTAGATAGGTTGACCGCACTGAGCTGTCTTTCCACGGAAATATCAATATAGCACAACCTGCAAATAACTGAAGAAACCAATGTTTATAAATTAGAAGTGAAATACATATTTTAACGTTTAGACTTTTAGAGCATTTTACTTTGGGTTAAGCGGTGTGGTTTTTGCGGCCACGTCTAATTATATACCGACATTTCATATTTTATTGGTTTTTAGACATGTTTTAACGACTGTCCTTTTGCCGTTTTTTTCCGAGTTTTCCAAAATTTTATCAATGGTCCAGTTCACATGTTTTAATCGTGGAAACAAAAAATAAACTAAACTTTATACTTTATTACAATATATTTTAGACAAAAATGGTAATGGGCAACATAAAAAATTAAATTATATTTGGGGCAAGAGACTTTCAAATATTCCATTGATAAAATAGCAGTATCGTGATTATTCATTATTAAAGGAAGTAAGACTCATGAACCGATCAGATTTACGTAACACGGTTTGGATAGTTTTAGCTTACCTGTGCAATTAATCCTACCAAAGTGGCCATACCGAGCCAACTATGCATTGTATACATGTTTCCGTAATGCATGCTTGCGTGATAGACAAATACCGTCACGACCCCTGAGTATGAAAAGTTTTTTTAGCACAGAGTAATTATATACACAGAGGAGGTTTATATTACAGAAAATCGTCACGGATTACCTAAAGCATGCTACCGGTCTACCGGATCCTGTAATATGATAAACACGATAGAGACATTTCGGTAATTTTTGTTCTTTCATCCAGGTCTTTGGGAAATTCCGCTAAATGGATTACCCAAGGAAACAGCCGATTAGCTGTACTTTCGATCCATTAGCTTTTAATTAATCTGTTTAATCAAGAATAAATCATATGGTGTGCGGAGATTAAACTTTGGTGTACAGACAATTGCTTATTTTAAACAATTTTTAACTTTAACGACATGTAAATACGGACGGATGTTTAGCTATAAAAATAACCATCCATGCCTATTCACCCACACCTGTCTTAAATTTAACTTCGCAAATGCAGATACTTGCGTTTTAGCAAGCAGAGTTTGTAACAAAGTTTTATAGCCAAACAGCCTTTATTACAACATGGCGTGGGTAGTATTTATACTACTACAGCAGTTTTTATAGAAACTTACTAAAAGTAGTTATAGAAACTTACCAAATATCGAAAGACAAACGGAGAAGGTCAGCAGAATAACGTGAATCCATTTTACAACTGGTCTGCTGAAGCAGGAGCAAACCCGATAAATAAGGCATCCTTAAAACATAGGATAGAATAGAATATTTATGTTTTATGGGAAAACCAAGGGGTTAACACACGGGCTATCGCCAGATCACCTTGAACCCATTAATCCGCTTGGTTAAGGCAATGTCCGTTAAGTGCCTTTCCCAAGAACACACTTAACTATAGCTAGCGACCAGTTTCGCACCTGCAACCTTTTGACTGAAAGGCGACGCACTAAACTATTGGTCTAATCTGTCAGACTTAATAAAGGAGTCGGTTCTACTCGAGCGACATTTAACAGACATACCATGCATTTGTTTGCCACTGGTTTGATGAAATGATCAAAAACTGTAACAACATTTTCATCAAATATATTAAATAAACTGTTATAGCATTGATTTACCGACATTATGAACGAAGTAACTGACGATTCCACTTGTTATAACGCCCGCTGCGTTTTTCAATCCAGGTAATTAATATTGAATTTTCTAAGCTGTCCTATTTTGTTCAGTGTAAAGTAGGCTGATATATTTGGTTGTTGTATTTTGCATTAGGTGGTTTATAAATGATTTTAAACATTGTTGCCACTCATACCTTCGCCGAAGAGGAATAAAGACAGAATCATACAGAGCGGGTGGATGGCAAATTCCCTGTTTCTTCCATCCCATAAAAATCCGCCATTGTACACACAGTTCCACACAACCAGCAGCACAATAGCGAGGACTCCCCAAAACTAAAAAAATGATATTACATTACAGAGAATAATTCTGTACAGTTTATATTCGGGGACGGGGGCAAACTAGCAAGACACCTGGTATTTTTGTTCATTTGTTAGATCATATAGCGAAAGGACAGTGTTTATATTTTTAATTTTTTTTTAAATTCAGTTTTCGTCGGTACGCTACTGAATTAACAACATAACTCATTTGAGGCCTTGGCAAAGTAAGTATCCGACGTTTTAAAGTCCTAGTGCTTTAATGGTTTAAACTAAAACGAAAAACAAAACCTAAACACGCAACAAAGACCCCATAAAAAGGAACAAACTGGCGGTTTAAATAAAACCGGTACAAAAATACAACTCGAAAAAGTAGGTATACTCTTTATGGACATACCTGGGACAAACCAATAAACGACCAAAATGTCGCTTTCTTGTTGCAGCAGTTCTCCTTTGTTCCCATGATTTCAGCTGCACAGATTAACGATTAGACTGTGAGAGGACAGTTTAACCAGTGCTATTACACAGAGGCGAAAGGGAAATACTACCTGCTGCGCCATGATTGATTATGGATTCTTTGTTGATATTTCCCGTATAAGCCGCCTATACTAAAACACAGATATTTTCCCGCACAAGCCGCCTATACTAAAACAAAAACAGTTTGTCGAATACCTTGTGTAAATGGATGGATTAAGATGTCAGGTGTGTCCGGTCGCTTTGGGATTGATTTATAAGCTACAAGGAAATCCGTTATACTTTGCATGAACTAGAGGATGTTTATGGTTGATATTGCTACCGAACGCTGTATATGATTCGTCAACCGCTTTAAACCTTGGTCTTTTGTTTAGAAAAATCTATTTTAAAAACTAATGCTCATCAAATAAAAATTTCAGGAGACATGAAAATGTTAAGAGCCCCATGTCCATTTCCTTCCGTATTTGCAAAGTTTAATAAAATAATATGTTTAACTTAAATAGAGCTACAGGGAAAAATATACAAAGCTTTTACAAGATATAGAAACTAGTTTGTTACATTGAAATTATACGTCATTCCTTTACGCTTAATAATAATATTATAAATTGCCCTTTATGTCGTAACAATGCCATTGTGTGCCAAGTGCACATTGCGCAAAATCTGTTTGTGTAACATAAGATTTTTTGAAGTTCTTTGTGAGATTGCGCTCTTAATTTGGTTGTGAGATTGCGCCCTTAATTTGACTTGTGCCATTTGTTTTACCATCAATCTCCACACTGTATAGAAGTGAAGTTTACAAGTAAAAGTAGCGTACTTGATGATTTATTACCAGTATTATGGTAAAAAACTTATATTCCAGTGATCAGTTTGTTGTTTTAAATTGTTACCAAACTTTATAGCCTACTTTAACGTAAATGGGGTTGGTTAGTGGGTTTTGTTCATTTGAAAAAAGCCCGTGAGTGTATCGCACAAACCCAGTAAATACGTAGGTTCTTTTCATACACCATTCATACACATCATGACGTCATTGACACTTAAGCAGTTGTTTTTCACCTACGTCATTTTTTTGCTTTATAAAGCGTTGTGCGAACACAACACACAACTTAATAAAGAATACATCTACGAGTGCAGTTTTCTGTTTTTTTAATTGGTACTGGAGGTTTCTCTGTCAGTCAAGTTTACCTCCACGCTATATGTGTTCATATGGGATCGGAACGTAGATTTATGTACCGGGTATAGACAGCAGCGGATCCTGGGACCTGGTCCCGGCCTATTAGATGTGCTGAAAAAACCCTGGCCCCAAGTATATATTACAGTGCTATTGCTTCGGTAGCCCGACAGTGAACGCGTGGTTGTCCGACAATTAACCTTATGGATACTTCTGTTTATATTGTGACATAGAATGTAGGAAAACTAGTTTTATGATATCAGACAATCCAAACTTGTTTTGCAATTTTGCATATAAAACACGTTCTACCAAATATTTCTCCATTTTATTTTCAAAATTACCTCATGAAAATAGCCGTTACTTAAAATCCTACAATAAAAAACCTTACTTTAATTTTACAACCTTATTTTTATTACATAAATCTACGATCTGTCATCTAAACCTAAATCCCTTCAAAAAATGTTGCGAAGCCCAGCACATGATACTTTCAACCGTTAAAAATAGAGAAGCCGCGCCATTATGTAACGTTATACCAAACGCTTATCAAAAAACTCATTTATATACCAACATGTTCAGTACGCTCATTCAGCCGAATAGTTATCCTAAACAAAAACAGTCCAAGTGACGAGCCCATCATGGGTTCGAATCTTCGCTCGGTAAGAAAACAAAACAAAAAACATACCAGCATATTTAGGACACTGGCACTTGTTAGATTCGGCGCCACGTACAAATCTATTTAATTAGCACACTCTATAAAAAGTCGTTAGCTCAAAAGCCGAAAAAACAGTCAAAATTACTCGGAGTGGTATTTTAGTCAGACATGAACTCAAATCCAAACAATTTTTTAAATCATTTTTAACCTGTCCATCCAAATCCGACTTGTTTTTTTATTCAAATGTTCTGGATTTTATTGAGTTCAGTTCAACCAAATGTGACTTAAAATTTAATTACAGTTTACAGAAACAAATGAATGCATGCAAACACGTGTAAGTCCATATTAGGGCTGCATGTTAAGCTTTCTCTGATCGAAATTAATTTGTCAAAAATATTTCAACTTAAAAGTTACATTTCTATAGAACGTCATATATAGCTTATTTGTACGCAAGAAAATTATTGCAGGTTTCCATAATACACTTAAATATCAATTATATATAAGCTTGGCTGTCGGTACTGTTATATTTCTTTAGTTTAGTGCTCCCTGTTTAACACGCGGTAGAAATATTTGCACGTTTAAGCATATGTTCTGCCGAAATTCTACAAAAGATGTCCAATCCTCGCAGCAGTTCTTCTTCCTCGTAATATGCTATGCAGGGTTCCATGACAACTGAACCCCTTACAACTGAACCCCTTACAACTGAACCCTTACAACTGAACCCTTTACAACTGAACCCCTACAATTAAGCCCCTTACAACTGAACTCCTTTTAACTGAACCCCTTTAAACTAAACCCCTTTACAACTGAACCCATTTCAATTGAACCTCTTTACAACTGAACCCCTTTTTCAATTAAAAGCGTTCGGTTAAAAGGGGTTCAGTTGTAAAGGGGTTCAGTTGTAGGGGCTCAGTTGTAAGGGGTTCAGTTGTAAGGGGTTCAGTTGACTGGTCACCGCTATGCAGATGCGAAGACAGTTTTTGAATTCTCCAGTATATGACGCCCTGTTTGGAAATGTGATTACTAAACCAACCTACCCATACCAATTAACTGAACGGTCGTGTGGTCGAATGGTTCACGCGACCGATAAATATACCGACTCTTATATAAAAACCGTCCTAGTGACGAGCCAATCACCGGATCGAAACTTAGATCGGTAAAAAATTACCTACCAGTGTATACTTAACTTACCAATTGCCGCAAAGAAATGTGACGCCATTTTGTTTGCATTCAGGAAGAAGCTTTTCTGTTGAAATTTCCTTTGGAAATTGTACCCACAAGAAATATCCTCCTCCGGGATTACGACACGTTACCCCCAAAGGTCCGAGCTTTGAGCATATCAACGCGTGAGCCACATTCATATTGCTCTACCAAAAAAATGTAGACATTAATAAATTAAATATGTTGTGATAAAACACGCAACATCTATATACAGCGTCTGTTTGATGGCTTATAATTCCATTGCCACACCTAGAATCACGCCAAACAATTTGCGTTTATAACAATCAACAGAGGGTGCGCGACCTAAACTGAAGGGTTGCAGAACCGAAACTGGTTGCTATATATTATGGTCGTGTGGCTGAATGGTTAACGCGACCGATAAATATACCGACTACTATACAAAAACGGTCCAAGTGATGAACCCATTTGGGTTCGAAACTTGGCTCGGTAAAAAAAGAAAAAAAACTGGTCGCTATAGCTCGACAGTCGTGTGACCGAATGGATAACGCGGTCGATTCATTTAAGGCTCCATTCAACTGTCTTAATGACGAGCCCATCGTGGTTGCGAAAATGAGCCCGGTAAATAAAATAAAAACAGGTCGCTAGGCTAGATAGTTGTAGCTTTGGGCAAGGCATTTAGTGGGTATAGCCTGAGCCATGTGTGGCATTAATGATTAAATGTACTAAAACTTGCACTTATCCCCCGTAACGCGACGGTCATCTGAAACGGAGTTAAATAAATTTGCCATACCGAAAACTGTTGTCTTGTGCTCTCTAAATAGCGATCAAGAGCATGTTCGTGCATGGCATGGCCGGCCACTTCCGACAAATAAGTTGCCCAGCATCCACCGCTTTGCACCCGCAATGACTCTTCTACGATGTTCTGAATTAAATCTCGAGGCATTTCGAGCCAACCGAGCCTCAAACCAGGTGCCCAGATTTTAGAAAATGTTCCGATAGAAATAACGTTTCCTGAGTAAGAATGGGTTTTAATAAAACCAGAGGGTATTAACCACGTGTTTAACCACCACTATTCTTAAGGCACAATTTGTATGCTATGTGTTTATGCAAGCAGGCTGGGTCCCATATTTACCAAATCAAACTTCTTTTACATCCGGATGTGGTAAAACATATAATAATCTTAAGGGTATTATTTTCCTAGGTATTTTATTTCTTTTTTTCCTTTTCGTGCAGTGACGGCGGCTACCGCACTAACATTTAACCAAATCTGATTATTGGAGCAGCTGTTCTAGCGCTATGCTCATAAGAAGCTATTTTTTTGAAAACTACCGTTTTGGGTTTTAACGTACTAGAAGAATCCTCTGGAATTTATTTCCCAAAATTTTGGTTTCTGCATATCTAGACCATGTTGTTTAACAAATGACAAAGTTTCATTGCGTATGCATTACCCCTTCTGGTAGACGTCGTGGCGGCATGCTGTCACAATCATGATTCAGAACCATATCCTTGTTTTTAAGGGAATTACCTTAGCGTTTTTTTCTTTTAATTGGCGGAGAAGTGGCTAACAGTCCAACATTCCACCAAATCATTAATCGTTTGACAAAAAGAGAAAATAATAAACAAAACGGACAAAAACAATATGTTTTTCAATTTTTCAAATGGGACACAATAAAATGCTTAAGCTACCAGCTGTGTGGTCAAACCGTTACCACGAGATGTCCATATACAACAGACAGTCAACTCGAATTTCCGGAATCACTAATTGGACAATATCCCCATTAAATAATAATTGCGAATATACACATTATTTAAAACCTGTTTTGCCGTTTGTCTTGTCATATGATATCAACTTCCTTGGTGGGAGAGAAAACGATTGCGTGACGGGGCAAATTTTATAATTTAGGAAGTCATAGACATCATCTGACACAACGAGCAGCTGGTGGTCTTGAGCTATTCGTACGAGGTCTCTACTCCGTTCTGTAATAGTTTTAATAGTCTATTGGCTGGTCTGGTCTTAGCAGTGTAAACATTCCGAGCTAATATGTGGGGTTATTCTAAAATGGATTCTCACCATTCGATAAACAGATTCCGGTTGGGTTGTTAAAAATTGGCACAGTGTATATCATAGCTCTGAACATGCCATCGTTGCCTTTTGTAGACAATCGTTTAACTTGCTTCTCCAAGTACTTCGTATCCATGCCGTTCTCATCAGTTGGAATGGGTACTACATTTACCTGAATTTAAGACTACATTTATTACCAAGCATTTTGCTATAAAGTAGGTATATGTGATGGGTGTATAGATGAAATAATGTTTTAAGCTCCTCTTTAAAGAAGACATACAACCAATTAACAGATTTCTAAAATTTTACGAGTGGTTGTATCTTAGTCCAGATATTTATAAGTAAGTGTTTTTAGGTTAATGTGGGGTATTTTCCCAATATTTATAAAAATGGAAGCAGCATGTGCTAAGCTTTGCTCTGATGTTTCTTGTTTAGCTCTGCAGTTTTTAATTTAAGAGTTAAGTTACGGTTAACGCTAAAAAATCAAACTGAGTTATTTATTCATGTGTTGGCTAGTATTGGGTATGGTTACGATATATAAATCAACATTCTGTCTACTTTCTATATAGGCTATATGGTGAGCTTATTATATTATTGTAAATTAATTAATACACATACCTTAAATTGCTTCAAATTGGCACTTAATAACGAATAAGTTGGGTTTTCGATAAATATTGTTGTCCCACTCTGGATAAAGTGACGCAAAATAAAGTTTATTCCGTCTGTTGAACCGTTGGTAAAGAAAAGATTTTCCCTGTAGAAAAATCAAGTTCACATTTTTGTTTCAAATATTAATTCTCACACAATTACATTCTGGTATCTACGCCTGATTGTCGGCTTAAAAATTTAGCCAGTTGCTCAAGAGGCCACGTATTGCCAGGCCCACAACCATACTGCAGCGATTCTTCATAAGCAGGTCTCCGTGCAAGGCTGGCCATCGATGTCTGCAATAAAACGCTAATGTACTTCGTACCTACACAGGTTTGTACCTACACACTCATCTTACCTGAACAAGTTGGAATGCGCGTTTAAGAAGGTTTGGACCTGGCGCTCCGGCGTCCAATGCTATTGCACTTTTGTCGAAATATCCATAATACTCGAAGCAATTTTTATACATCTTGCTATCTTGTTCTCGCAATTTACGTATAGAACTACTGTAATGCACATTTTGTTGCACATTTGAATATCGCAAATTGATTATTCTTGAGCTGAAGCGCCACAATGGTAACATTACTCGACAGCTGGATTTCACAAACATGACTGCCTGTTTGCGCACATCCGGCCTATTGCGCGAGAAACGGAAAATATAACAAACAAGAAAAGAATACCAGTCTGTCTAAAACATAAGAGATGTTCAATTGAATTATTATGCGTACAGTAAGATTTCATTTTTGTGTTGTCGACTTTGCAGCTTTTCAATAAATAATTATTGGAAAAACTATGGAACGCCATCGACGCAAAAATGATACAACGCCGATTTTAATGATACAATTTTAACGACGAAAACTGTTTACAACGACTAGTCAAATGATACAACGTCGATTATGATGATGCAATTCAATTTTAATGATACAATTTTAACGACGAAAACTGTTTACAACGACTAGTCAAATGATACAACGTTGATTATGATGATGCAATTCGATTTTAATGATACAATTTTAACGACGAAAACTGTTTACAGCGACTAGTCAAATGATACAACGTCGATTATGATGATGCAATTCGATTTTAACGATACAATTTTAACGACGAAAAATGTTTACAACGACTAGTCAATTACTCAACTTAAGATTTTGTAAACAATAACCTATGTTTTGTTTCTTTCTATTATTACCCCAGAGACAAATAAATTCTAAATCGCAAAAATGCTCACGAAATTGAGTTTATATCTTTTATTTGTGGCAGCGCTCTTACTTTAGACGGGTTATAACCAGGGTAAGCCAAGGGGTGAACAGAGGTAAGGCATATTGGGTATTTACGCAAGGTGCAGCCAGCAGGTACACAGGGCATAGCTTAGGCAAGTAAGGTAAAAAGATTGATAAAGCGGCAAAGCCAAGCGAGGCTATACCAAAATGCTCTCTGATATTATGGAAATTATACACAGTTTATATAAGACTCAAAACAGAAAAGACATGTGTGTACACGAAGCTTGGAAGGCGTTAAACCGAACGCGGAAAACAATTCACCGACTGAGCTGTCAAAACAGGAAATTAATCGTGACTTTCCATGCACAAAATATAGACACAGCATGGCATAACGACCTAATTGTTAAAATATACAGAAATACAATTATAAACGTGTTGGATTCCCACACATTTGCATCAACCTCGCAACACCACAGGAGTAAAACGTTACGATGCTATTTTCCAGTATGCAGGTGCGATAGATTCCGGCTTTAGGTAGACGAGTGATATAGAGGGTATATATAATTATGTGTTTGTTTTTCGGGTATATTTACACTGAACCTGTGGGAGGGAACTGTAGCAATTTTGATATCCCAGTTGCAAAAACTGCATTTCAGTTAATCCACGTCAACTGAGTTTATTCTGTCATCACATTATAACGTCATTGATACTTTTCATGACGTCATTGACACCTGAAGCAGTTATTTTCCATCTACGTCATTTTTTATTTTATAAAGCGTTCTGCAATAACACAGACACACATATATAGAAACACAACTTAATAAAAAAATATAACTACGAGTGGAGTTTTCCTGTTTTTCTATATCTAGTGGAGGTTCCGCCAGTCGAGTTTAGTTCCGCTCCATGTGTGTACATATGGAGTCGGAGCGGAGATTTATGTACCATGTATAGACGGCAGCGGATCCTGGGACCTGGTCCCGGCCAATTACAGCGTTGAAAACCCATGGCCCTACAAAACCCCTCCCTGCGACACACATGGTCGATTAAAATGTATCAACACCGAATCAAATCATCTTGCTCAAACAGCTAAATGGCAAATGGCCAAACAAGGAACGACCTATTCATTTAGGGTACATGGCAAAACGAGAGTTGGTAAAAAAAGTGTGTTTTTTAAATGAATTTAGGGTTATCATTTTCCCAAATTCTATGATTATATGATAAGTTAGGCTGACGCAAAATTACAACAATTTCGAGTGAAAGAGATTGCGTGTGCATGTAATAAATGTAGTTGGACCTTTTATACCAAGATAATGTATTTGTTCTATAATTATATAAATAAAAATATAGGTACAACTATTTTCGCTTTGGGTTTAAATAAAACAGCTTGGATATATCTAAATGACGGATTGATGTATTAAGTACATGAAAATCGGTAGATGGGTTGATAACACACTTGTAAATTTGTTCCCAAAAAAATAAACCTTATATCTTGAATGGTTTTCAAACGCGCACCACGAACGCGCTCACACTACGTCAAATTACCAATATGTTTGCTTTGGGTTTAAATGAAACAACTTGGATATAACTAAATCGACGATTTTTTTATAGTAAGTACATGGAAATTGGTAGATGGGTGGGTAACACACTTGTAAATTTGTTTCAATAAACCTTATATCTTGTTTGGTTTTTAAACGCGCGCCACGAACGCACCCACACTATGTCAAATTATCAATATGTTCGCTTTGGGTTGAAATGAAACAACTTGGATATAACTAAATCGACGATTTGTTATAGCAAGTACATGAAAATTGGTAGATGGGTGGGTAACACACTTGTAAATTTGTTCTCAGAAAATAAACCTTATATCTTGTTTGGTTTTCAAACGCGCGCCACGAACGCATCCACACTCCGTCAAATTACCAATATGTTTGCTTTGGGTTGACATGAAACAGCTTGGATATACCTAAATCGACGATTTTTTTTATAGTAAGTACATGGAAATTGGCAGATGGGTAGATAACACACTTGTTAATTTGTTTCAAAAAAATAAACCTTATATCTTGTTTGGTTTTCAAACGCGCGCCACGAACGCACCCATACTACGTCAAATTATCAATATGTTCGCTTTGGGTTTAAATGAAACAGCTTGGATATACCTAAATCGACGATTTTTTATAGTATGTACATAGAAATTGGTACATGGGTAAATAACACACTTGTTAATTTGTTTCATAAAAATAAACCTTATATCTTGTTTGGTTTTCAAACGCGCGCCACGAACGCACCCACACTATGTCAAATTATCAATATGTTCGCTTTGGGTTGAGATGAAACAGCTTGGATATACCTAAATCGACGATTTGTTAAAGTACGTACATGAAAATTGGCAGATGGATGGATAACACACTTGTAAATTTGTTCCCAGAAAATAAACCTTTTATCTTGTTTGGTTTTAAAACGCGCGCCACGAAGGCATCTACAATACGCAAACTATCAATCAATATTTTCGCTTTGGGTTGAAATGAAACAGCTTGGATATACCTAAATCGACGATTTTTTATAGTAAGTACATGAAAATTGGTGGATGGGTGGATAACACACTTGTAAATTTGTTCCCAGAAAATAAACCTTTTATCTTGTTTGGTTTTAAAACGCGCGCCACGAACGCACCCACCCTACGTCAAATTATAACTATTTTCGCTTTGGGTTTAAATGAAACAGCTTGGATATATCTAAATGACGAATTGATGTACTAAGTACATGAAAATCGGTAGATGGGTAGATAACACACTTTTAAATTTGTTCCCAAAAAATAAACCTTATACCTTGTTTGGTTTTCTAACGCGCGCCACGAACGCCCTCCCACTACATCAAATTATCATTATGTTTGCTTTGGGTTGAAATGAAACAACTTGGATATAACTAAATCGACAATTTGTTATAGTAAGTACATGAAAATTGGTAGATGGGTGGGTAACACACTTGTTAAATTGTTCTCAGAAAATAAACCTTATATCTTGTTTGGTTTTCAAACGCGCGCCACGAACGCAGCCACACTCCGTCAAATTATCATTATGTTCGCTTTGGGTTGAAATGAAACAGCTTGGATATAACTAAATCGACGATTTGTTATAGCAAGTACATGAAAATTGGTAGATGGGTGGGTAACACACTTGTTAATTTGTTCCCTGAAAATAAACCTTATATCTTGTTTGGTTTTTAAACGCGCGCCATGAACGCACCCACACTCCGTCAAATTACCAATATGTTCGCTTTGGGTTGAAATGAAACAGCTGGATATACCTAAATCGACGACTAGTCGTTGTAAACATTTTTGATTTGACTAGTCGTTGTAAATATTTTGCGTCGTTAAAATTGTATCATTAAAATCGACTTGCATCATCATAATCGACGTTGTATCATTTGACTAGTCGTTGTAAACATTTTTCGTCGTTAAAATTGTATCATTAAAATCGAATTGCATCATCATAATCGACGTTGTATCATTTTTGCGTCGATGGCGTTCCATTAAAAAACAACAAGTGTTTTTCATTTATAGTTTTTAATAGTTAAAATGTTTTGTATGAATAGTAGCCTAAATAAAACAATAAAAATTTACAGCCAAATGTGAACAACATGGCCGCGCTGGATATACAATATTATCTACAATGTTTTTTTTTATGCCTGCTAAGCTTTACGGTAGGACACATATTCACCTATCCGGGTTGCGCGCGCAGCCTATGACAACGGCCCTAACAACGCCAGCTGCAGTAAAAACAATCCTATCTAATGGCTGGGACAAGTTCATATTTTTGTTAAAATTAATAAAACTATTATTATTTTTTTCCCGATTTGTAATTTGGTAGAATACTAACTATAATAATGTGTTTTCTTTATAATTTAACGGTAATTAATATATTGTTTATATAATTTAAAGTTAGCCTATATACAATATGTTGATAGTCTTTACATGTGTGCACTGAACAGTTTTACTTCATTTTTTCCTTTCTATTGGTGTGTCACACTCGGCCCAGTTACGAAATTATCTATGGCGCATATATGTGTTATCTACCAATCAGTCTTGATCAGATCAAGTTTTTGTCAGGGTACCCGGTAGATATATGTTTGGCCAACATACCCGAAATGTTACAACGGCCAATGCACGGGCCATTGCTGACTATTATATATGGTTCTTATATTGTCCACGTATGGTTCTTAACCGAAATGTTACAACGGCCAGTGCAGGGGCCAGTGCTGCCTATTATCTACGGTTCTTAAATTGTCCACGTATGGTTCTTAACCGAAATGTTACAACGGCCAGTGCAGGGGCCATTGCTGCCTATTATCTACGGTTCTTGTATTTTGTCCACATATGATTCCTAGCTACGTTTAAGTAAGAATTAGCTTGTTGTCTGTTAACTATTTTATTTACGATGCAAAAAAGTCACAAGAATAAGGTCAATAATAAATTGTACACAAGAAGAAACTTTGGTGAAGGCGTGAAGCATAGAAAAAGAAACTTTGGTAACCTTAATAAGTTGCCAAAATATGGAAAGTATCATTATTTAAATGAATACGGTCCCAAATGTGTCCACTTCGACTGTGTCATCACTTGAGCTATCATCAGGTGGAGCCTGAAGTAGCATATACTTTGGGACTTTCTTGATATTTGAGACGTTGCACTTGAAGCATCCCTGTGGCTATGTGGTTGACTGGTGTTGTCTTAAACAAAGCGGCTCTTCCAGCCCTGCCTTCCTCCCAGTAACATACACCATTAAGCACTTTATTTATGTTACTTGTGATATCAGCGTACTTAGCACGTGCATGCCTTGTGCACAGCAGAACATCTGTAGATTACAAATTTATTTTAACAATTATTCTACATTATTCCCTTTAAAATGTAGCCGCATGGTTAAGTGGTGAAGTGAACACACACAGGATATACAGAAACATGAGTGTCAGTAGCCATTATAATATATATAAAGACTTAAATAGGCTAACTGTTACAAAACACAAGCGTCCGTATCTCATTATTTCTGCTTTTAGTATTAACATTGTAGTTCTAATTTCGTACCTGGTATCTTCAAATCATGTAGATGCATCTCTTTGAACAAGAAATCTTAGCGTTGCCATAACTTTAAACAGTTACACACCACACGCTACTAGTTCATATCGCAAATTTGAACTGTGAAGGCGGAAAGAAACAGATCACGTGGTGCAATAAGACACAATTATGAGCGAACGAAACATTTATGCGCGGGAAAAAGTGTTGCTCAATAAGAATTTATAAAACAAAACATTATATTTCTAAAACAATTTTATACATATAAAATGTTCGCTTATTTGCTTGAATAACTGTTATACAAAAATAACACATATTTAAACAAATTGTTCTACTCTTTTGATTACGTGTTAAGTTCGGCGGACTGGTTGCTGTAGGACTGAAACCATGAAAAGTGGAAAAATAATCAATAAATTTACCAAAATAATAAATTATTCTCCACCACAGAATGATAATTAAATTTAAAACAAAGGTTTCTTTGGTTCTGTAATCCTGCCAACAAGACAGCAACGTATGAGTTTCAGCTGGTTTATGTCAGATCGGCCATGTGTGGCTAAAGCGTTCAAACGCCACAGACAAAAAATAGGCTATGTTTTTTTCTAAGGATTATCGCGAGTGGGCCATATATGTAACACCAGAGTATGGCCAGCCATAGAATATACCAACATGACACATATATATAAGGTTGGATTATGTTTGTACGGCCATAGGTTATATAAATCAAACATATGCCGGTCGACCCTGATAACCGGCCATAGATAGTTCGAAGATACTTCGTGACTGGGGGAACAGGCATGTCCGACCGCAAGGTGTGATAAGACAAAGTTATCTAATCACCATTTCAAAAGTTTGCGCACCATTGTATTTTGTCAATCGGTTTTAGTACGAACGAATTATCGCACGGCTTGAAATGAACGACTGAATTTAATCTAAAAATAAACGGCTGAATTAAAAAATTTAAGATTTCCTTGGGCAAGGCACTTTACCGACATTGCCTGAACCCAGCGGATTAATGGGTTTCACCAAATTAAAGGAACGTGTCTGTCATATACAACACACTGCAATAGCTCCGGTACCCGACGATGGGCGCGGGGTTATCTGACGTTTGCCCGTGTGTTAACCTCCTTGGTTTTCTCATTTACGGGGATAAACATGAATATCCTATCCATTTGGCCACACAACCGTACTATATAGCCAAGGAAAGCCTATTGGAGTCACTTCCTTATATTCTGGCCCTCTACCGGATATAACGTATTCTATAGGCTTCATTTGAAATACCCTATTGTTATTTTCTTTCTTAATATTTCTTTATATGGTTTCTATTTCTTAGTGTTTCTTATGGTTTCTTATCTTTTAATATGAGAAAACTAATGAGAAAACAGATACGTTAACTCTAAAAAACGCATACGGTAAATTTCTGCCATATTATGCGACGCATATGATAAATTCCTGCCAAATTATGCGACGCATACTGTAAATTCTGCCATATTACGCGACGCATGCGGTAAATTCATGCCAAATTATGCGACGCATACGGCAAATTCTTGCCATATTATGCGATATCGTTATGCAGCCAAATTACATGTAAAAGATAGTGGGCCTAGACTATTCATATACACATTGAGGAGGGGGCGCAATTTTTTTTAATCGGGTTTAGTACGAGCGAATTATCGCACGTGCTTAAAATGACATTGTGGTTATCTTTAGATAAACACCTTTGATTTGCATAGGCATATATACAATATACGTAATATTTAAGACTATATCAATACACAGAGCAACGAACATGTGCACGCTTCAGGCAATGGTTTATTGAATTTAAAGCAAAACGATCAAATCTTCTTTACTCGGACAGCAGCTCGTCCATGTTTACTTCTTCTTGTTGTTGAGGATTTTCATCTTCAGCTTCCTCTTCTTCTAGATCCAGATTTACCGTATCTGTAAGATAAAAAAACACATTTATTAAAATCAATGAAAACGGACGCGTGCCTACACGTTTCCCGGAGCGGCACACACTGAGATCGCTTATTCATATACTTCCGTGGGTAGGATTTAGACCACGCATGGGCAACATCCGGCCCGTAAAGGGGTTTGGAACGGCCCGCAGACTGTATCCAAGTATTCTCTGTAATTAAGATATTAAATACTATTTAGGTAATAATCCGGCCCACCAGGAACTTTATTTTCCCACATCTGGCCCTCCTACAAGAGAAGTTACCCACCGTTGATTTAAACAATATTTCATGATTCGAATTGGAGGAATATTGTTACACTTCAGTCGAACTTACTGTCAGCTAACAGAGCATCCAGGTCTTTGATCATGGTCTGGGCCTCAGTCGCTTCGAATACTTTAGATAGTATGCTGTGGGCATTTTTCATCGTTGTCTCATATCTATCATTATCCTACGAAATACATGATTATAGCATGTGTCATAACGCTGGCCAAGATTAACTATTAGTTACCATTAACTTCAGTTGCCGCAGTTCGTTCGGTAGCATATCGCCATATATTTTTCTGTATATGCGGCAAGCTTTATTAGCTATTCTTGCTCCTTTTATTACTGTTGTTACGGCAATGTCGTTCTTTTGTTCGGCATCATTGTTAGGTTTCTGTTTCTGATATAGAAAAATAAACAAAGTTTTAATCAGGAATTAAACTTTGTACCTGGGCTTGTAGGTTTGATCAATATAAAAAAGACCTAAAATAATGTTAAGTGACCAAAAACAATACTTTTATTCTGCAAGAGGGCGCACGAAAGACGTTTTTTTTCGGTTCCATGACAACTGAACCCCTTACAACTGAACCCCTTACAACTGAACCCTTACAACTGAACCCTTTACAACTGAACCCCCTTTTCAATTAAAAGCGTTCGGTTAAAAGGGGTTCAGTTGTAAAGGGGTTCAGTTGTAGGGGCTCAGTTGTAAGGGGTTCAGTTGTAAGGGGTTCAGTTGACTGGTCACCTTTTTTTCATACAATAAGGAAAATGAAACTTTTCGAATTATAGAAACATAGAAAATGAATCTTGGAATACTAACAGGTGTAAGTAAAATTGGCCAGGAAAACATAAAAAATGAATCTTGTATTGGAAAAGATATGTAAAAAAATTTTACCTTAAGCTCTTCCTCTAACGAGCGGAGTTGGTCCCCAGTCACACAGCCGTATACAGTATTGTATATCTTGCAGCCTTTGTTCACGTATTTCGCCACAGTTTTCACACCTTTGTAAATCTTTTTACCGACTCGAACCACTGAACGAACCACCCGTCTGAACCTGTTTGTAAAAATAACTCGTTTTTAAAAATTGCTAAAAAATAACAAGAAACAAACGCACCATCTTCGGCGTCTTCTTCCCCATCCGTTGGTAGAAACAACGGCACAAACCACCAGAAGCACAAGTATCAATTTTAAATGCATCTAAAAAATTATATCAAACGTTATAATGGCATAATAGGTCTATTGCATCATCGTAAAATATAACTTTTTTTTACAATTTCAACCTGTCGACTCTTAACCCATTGGAAACTTTCGTAATGATATGCGCTAAGTCGATTTTTAAAATCGCTGGCTATATAGTTGTTTTTGTCCTTGGAAGGAGCAATTAAGCTAAACACAGTAAATTAACGGGTTCTACTAAAACTGAAAAAAATTCATACTGCAAAATCTCCGTTTATCCGATAGTTGGCACGAGGTTGTTTAACGATTTCCCGCACATGTTATAACGGCTACGTTTTCACATTCTCGGCGATGTGACATGAATGGACTATCAGCCACAAATCGGGAAGCTCGCTGTCCCATGGAGACAGCAGCACAACAGTGCAATCTCTCGAATGTGAATCTTTTGGTTTAATCAATTCTCTATATAGCCAAGGCAAGCCTATTGGAGCCATTTCCTTATATCCTGGGCCCTCTACCGGATACGTATTCTATAGGCCTCATTGAAAATAACCTATTGTTTTAAGTATGATTTCTTAACTTTAAATATACTGAGAAACGGATACGTTGACTCGAACCAAGACATACGGTAAATTCCTGCCATATTATGCGACTCATACGGTAAATTCCTGCCATATTATGCGATATTGTTATGCAGCCAAATTGCATGTGAAAGATAGACTATTCATATACACGTTATGGGGGAAGCAAATACTTTTATGGACTGCTACAAAAAAATAATAGTTTAAGAACATGGTATATAGTCATGTTTTATCCCGTGTATTGAAACATTTCCGTAGATATTACACGAGTGATCGTTATATCAACGCATCCAGCCTATTATACCATGTTATACTAAATTCAGGCTTTGGCCAGATAACCTCGTGCCCATGGCTGGTTTTCCGAAGTTATTACAGTGTGTAGTATATGCTGAGTTTCTATTGTTTTAGTTTAACCCAATAATCTGCTGGTTTCTGGCGACGGTCAAGATCGACCATCCAGCGGACTAAATGTGATGATTCCGGTAACATCACCATACACTTACCTATGCAGGTGGCTTGCTTTATTAGTGAAAAATATTCGCATTGTAAAAACCAGCGATAAATATACATTTTCCCCCAAAATGCTCATTTTGCCACCCCTGCGGGTGTAAAAGCAAACAGTTTGTGTGGTATCTATGGTCGATGGTTACAACAGGTTATTCCCCAATAAATAGCAACTGAATTAAAAATACAGCCTTACAATATTCAATTTCTTATTGGTTTATTTATGTCACATCAAAATATTTTTAATTAATTTTTAATACATAGGCAAGAAGAAGTAAATAATTAACATAATACACTACCAATTGCAGTGATAAGAGTAGGTCAAAATACTGTTTTAACCTTAATCTTACAATTTACAAAGTACTCAAGGAATCAAGGATCACTTAACCCATCTGTCAGTCCTACGGTATACATTTTAAATCCTGTTATATTGTTTGGCTATGATAAAAAGGAAGTAATTATATAGACTACTTTTTAATACAAAAGAACATGCAGCTCATAAAATAAGAATGTTTTAAGGGGAAAAACTAAAAGGAGGGAAAGAGGGAAGGAGGGAAACTGCACATTAAAATAAAGATTAGCGCTTAACAGTTAGTTTTAAACATGGGGTTAGAGTTAGGGTTAGTTCTGGGTTTGATATTAGTGTTTAGAGCAGCGGTTAAAATTAATTTCCATAGTTTTAGTGAGCAGTTTCCCTCCATCCCTCTTTCCCGTTTCCCTCCTTTTAGTGTTGTCCTGTTTTAAGTGTCTTTGACCAAGACTGCTGTTCGACACACTGATGGATAAGTGGTGCCTCTAAATACTACAGGACCGCTTGAACCGCTTGGATCACTTAGATTGCTATGGAAAGTAATTCTAACCCTGTCTCAAACACTAATCTTAACCCCACAACTAACTTTAACCCCAACCCTAACATTAATATCATGGCTTTTATAATTATGAAGTATAGTAAGCGCTCCGAGCGATTGAAGCGCTCCATGCGATCCAAGCGGTCCTGTTGTATGGTATTTACAGGTACCTATGAATAAGTATCTACGTCTATTTAATTAATTTACAAAGCTTATTTAATTACAATTATTAAAGTTACACAATTGCACATAGTATTTTAACAACAGAAAACATTAAATAATACATGTAATTTATACTGTGGAAGGTCATAACCAAATATGTGATTGAATTGATATATACGAATAACCATTTTCAGTGTGTTAATTTAGGACAGTCTTTCATTAATTCAGTGTCAGCCTGACAAGATGCCTTTGGTTCTAAATAAAGATTATAGTATATCATTGGGGCTTGGTTTTTAATGTTTTAATTCCGACCGGTTAGTCTGGTGGTTTAGTGCGGCACCTTTTAGCTAAAGGGTTGCAGGTACGGAACTGGTCGCTAGCTAGTCGGTTGTGTCCTTGGGCAAGGCACTTAATGGACCTTGCCTGAACCAAGAGGCTTATTGGGTTATATTTAAAAATGAAAAAAACATGTGAATTACACATAACATACTGCAATAGCTCCAGTAACCTGACGGTGGGCGCGAGTTGTTTTGATGATTGCTTTTAAGTTACCAAGTCCGACATCCCGCAAAGCATTTAAAATTCGTTATTTAATGTTTTTGGTGATTTAATTATATTGTGATAAATAATAATAAACTCTGTAATTGTAAAGCAATCGTCAGATCACCTCGCGCCCACTGTACACTCGTACTCCCTTCCACACTTTCTGTGTTAAATTAAATCAGTAATGGACATTATGAAATCTTGGTTTCAATAGGCTAGTATATATAATGATGTGAATTACCTATGTCAAAATTCATAATATTAAACAATTAAAAAATCTTGTTGTATAATAGTATTTATATTTACATGTCTCGCATTATCCAACTGCGTTTTCTGCATTTTAAAAGCTGATGTAACTCATACGATATGTATTTAACCCAAGCATTGTGTTCCACGGCTAGTCGGTTGTGTCCTTGACCAAAGCACTTTACAGACATTGCCTGAACCCAGCAGACTAATGGGTTGAAGGAATGTGTCTAACATACAAAACTCACTGCAATAGCTCCGGTAACCCGACGGTGGGTGTGCGTTAATCTGTCTATTGCTCGTGTGTTAACCCCCTTGGTTTTCCCATTAATGGGAATAAACATGAATATCCTATCCTATCCTACATGTACATATACAGGTATGCTTCATTCTGCATTAAAAACATGGAAGAACGCTGCAACTCTGATTGTTACCAGTAACAAAACTCCTCCAATATCAGGTGTGTTATAATAGGACTAATTAAGGTAAATGTTTATTGCTTGTTGTTGATTTTAAGTCATTTGCATTCTTAGATTATTTTTTGTGTTAAAGATTTGTCCATTATTAAAGAACCTCCACTGGTATTTATGATGATTTACAGTATCATGTGTTTTAGAACTTAGCAAAAACTTGGTGTAACTTGTTTACAGGTGGATTTTTTCCTCTGTTGTTATTTGGTTTAATCTTGACTATCGTAATTTAATATTTATAAAAGAATTAGGAGTAACCAAATAACTCAAATACTTTAAAAATGCAATTGACTAGTGTTGATGTAGTAAATGCCCGAAGAAGGAGTCGTGTCTAATTCTACTAATCAGAACTGAAATTGGAGATCGAGCATTGATGCATTGTTATGTTATTTAATATGACAGCAATCCAAAATGCTTATTATTGCATTGTAAATCAAAAGGTCCAGAGCATATACAATGCTTGTTGTTTGTATTGTTAGTCAAAATGTGCCGGGAAAATAAAAATGCTTATTGTTGGATTGTCAATCTAAATGTGCAATGAAAATATAATAGTTACTGTTTGTATTGTCAATCAAAAGGTGCTGGGAAAATAAAATGCTTGTTGTTTGTATTGTTAGTCAAAATGTGCCGGGAAAATAAAATGCTTATTGTTGTATATGTCAATTAAAAGGTGTCTGGGAAAATAAAATGCCTTATTGTTGTGATTGTAAAATCTAAATGTGCCGGAAAATAATATGCTTTTTGTTGCATTGTCAATCAAAATGTGCCGGGAAAAACAAAATGCTTATTGTATTATCAATCTGGATATGACAGGAAAGAAAATGATTATTACTGGGAATTTAAAATTGTTATTGCTATATTGTGTATAACTATACCTGGATTTAAAAAACAGGCAATCGTCAGATCACCTTGTGCCCTCCGTTAATCTGCTGGGTTTAGGCAATGTCTGTTAAGTGCACTGTAATTGTTTTCTGATTATATTAATTTTTTTAATATTTTACACTTGTTTTGTGATTTTTGTTTTGTGATTATATTAATTGTTTTTTTTTGTGAACACTTGTTTTGTGATTATATTAATTTTTTGAATATTTTAATAAAACTTTTCTTCTGTAGTGAAAAACTGCTGCAACGAAACTTATAATGTTTTGATGCTAAAAAGAAGTTCAAAAAGTACGTTCTTTCCAAGCGCTCATGTGTTTCCTGGCGGAAATATCGAAGAGGTACCAATGATTTACCTTTACCCACAAAGCAGTACCCCGAGGAGACAATTTTCTCCCATAATTGAAACTCCCTTGACTTATCTATTGGAGAATCCCTTAATGCAATCACTAAAATAGCAAAAAACAGCACAGCAACATAATTTCTAATTTTCTAGTATAAAAATAAAACATCCCACCAATTTTAAATAAAATTAAGCATTTTTTTACAACTAAAAATAAACATGTTGATAAGATCAGTGCTCCGCAACCTTTTTCAGTTGAGGCGCATTAAGAAACATACTAAATTTGACAGCACATTGCAGTCAAAATTGTACAATGTAAGTTATTTTGACAAGCTATTGACATTTGATTTTATATTAGCAGAGTGTCTGATAGCCGTATTAATATTTAAATTTGCAAAATTAAAATCCTTTTTGGTAAAACTATGTTTAAAAATTATTATTTTACCGAGGCATACCTAGCATTGTCCTGCGGCACAGTAGTGTGCAGCAGAACACTGGTTGCAGAGCACCATGGATGAATATAGAACATGTCATCTCACATGCCGGTAAAAGAAAGGCTTCATTTTAATATACTAAAAGGGGACACACAATTAACAGCTATTGGTTTCTTACCTTTATATGAGCATTTTTGTGTTTGTTTAAATGTTATTTTGGATGGAAGAAATTATTGTTGGTAATTGTATTGTAGTTAATACTTTTTTGTCACCCTAACAGAATATAGTGTGTAAGTTAATAGTGGGAAATTACCCTGCACTATAAAGACACTATTCTAATCTTATAATCTATGACCTTATTTTCTTGTAGTCTGATGCTTCGTCAAAATGGTTAGAGATCTTTCGTCCATTTGTCTCCGACACTCAAAAACTGTATCAACAATTCGTTGTACATCAAAATGCCACAGAGAGGTCACCTATGTTTCTACAAGCTACAAAAAGTACTTCAGATTTGCCCAGAGAAATTTCTTACAGAATATCCGCCATCCGTGAAACCTTTGAAGAAACCGGCATATTACTTGCGAAGAGAAGACATGTTAAAACAATAACAACCTTGAATCAGTAAGAAAAATTAATCCACTCATATGTATTTTGCTGGGAAGTTCTGTAGTTTAAATTGCATGCTCATGTTTCAGTTATGGTGAAGTTCTTGATTTGAAACCAAACGAAATAGAAGATTGGAGGACCAGAGTAAGCAATGATGCAAACGAATTTCTCAATATGTGCATTGAAAAGGAGTGTGCTCCAGATATATGGGCACTGCATGAATGGAGCAACTGGTTGACGCCAGCTCATATGTTCACTAAGAATTCCAAGAGATATGACACAATGTTTTTCATTACGTGTCTTAAATCTGCTCCAGTGTATTCCCAGCAAGACAGTAAAGAAGTGACCAGTATGAGTGTAAGTTAGTTTTAATATTACATTTGGAGTAAAACTAGTAGGCCTAATCATTTTTACGTTTTGTATTGATTCCTATACATGACAACAATTTTTCTATCCCATTCTTAATATAAAACAATTTCATATATACCATTATTATATGGAAATAACATAAAATCAAATAGGCTATGTAATAATCTATTCTGAAATAATTAGTTAGTTGTTTGTATGGGACCGCATTGAGTTTCTTCTTGATTATATTACCTGTACAACAGTGGGAATCTCCATGTGTAACTTTAAAAGCATTTCACCAAAAGAAGGTCCGATTAGCTCCACCTCAAATATATGAATTAGGAAGATTGATGAATTTTAAGCAACTGGATGATCTTGCCATGTAAGTAATTGCGCTTTTATGGTAAAAAATTATGGTTATTCTTTTATGGTTATTATTTGTCCCAACATTTTTTCCCAAACTCTTTAAAGATTGTTAATGGGTTATTGCATGAACTGCTTTTGTAAACATAATCTTCTTCTTATTAACTTGGTATATTAAAGGTTTGCAACTGAAAGAGGATTAAAAGGAATATGCCAGTGGCTTCCAGTAAGAGGCCAAACAATTGACGGAGCTGGCTTATCTCTTTTACCAGGTACTACTTCCAAAAAGTTATTTTTGTATACCTTATTCAAAGAAAACTTATTTTATTATGGTTAGGAGACAGAAAAAAGATGACAATACTAAAGGTGCTAAAATCAAAATTATTACACTATATCCAAGAAAATTGTGCAGTAAAGCTACTTGTGCAATTATTTAACCTAAATTATTATAAATGTAACTTGAACACCAAAGTTTTCCAAGTTAAATTACACTCATTAGTTTTTTTTTTTTAAATTACCGTAAAGCGTTATGATTTTCTACAAACAAACTGTATACAAAAACGGTTCTTTCCCAGCGTCTAATAGTGTACGTGGTTAAATTACAAGAATTAACCGCTGTTATAATTTTGTCAAAATTTTAATTTATAGACTGATAAAAACCAATTATAGCTACATTAACTTTGAAACTTAACAGGTGACAAATGGTATCCTGAGAATCCTCATGATGCTGTTGATGCAGTGCAAATACCATTGAAGTATAATCAAATGTTGGAACAATGGCCTGGTTCTCAAAATCACATAAAATTTGAAAACCTTTCTTCAATGCATATACAGTGCACTGCACCTCCTTCCAATGGGCATGTTCCTTCTTTGAATGTAACGCCTGAATCAAATTTGTAATTTATGTTGTTTTTTTTTATGGTTTAGTATACAAAATTAATTTAATCAACATAGATAAAATAAATTTAGGTTAAATATTGTATTGACTTTAGTTCAGATGTAATACTGCAATTAATGCATGCACCTTTAAACAGGACATATTGATTTTATTTTTATTGTTTGACACAGTTTGTGTAATATTGCCAGCATTTCAGAAAAAACAGGACTTGTTAACTCACAAGATTAATAAGAATGTTGATTACAATTTTGGTTAATTAATTTAAATCATCAAAATTTCATCAAATTTTGCAAAAACCTGTAGCATACAGTTTTGTTTAAAAATGTGTATTTACAAATACTGAGAGGTTATTACAGGTTTGACCCTTAGTTTTTGTTGTGCCTTTCGGGGCATAAGCAGAACATATAAGCAAATAAAAAAGTATGTAAAACATTTGGTCTGCCTGTTAACTGGGCCTATTATTGAATTTTTATTTAAATGTACAAGAGTACACTCTTATGATAGTGTGGTAACCATGTCTGATATTTAAAGAATTACTTTTATATAATCTATTTAACTTCCTCAAAATAAGTGTTAAACTTCTAAAACTTTTTGTTTTATAGTATTCTATGCAGAGTTGTTGTCAGTGTTCCATTTAAGATGCTGCTTATTTATATCTTTGGGTGAAAAGTGCAGAGCTATATAAAAAAGGCTAATTTGAATGTATTCACACCTTTAATTTTGTTCTGATGTTTATCTTAATGAAATAATATCGCATTTTATATTTCTATATATGCAATCTTTATAATTCAAATAAAACCAAATATATATTTATTTGTTTTGCAGCTTCTTACAAAAAGTTTTGCAACTTATTATTTTTTTAAATAATTGTATCTTTTAAAATAATTGATAAAAAAACATCCTGCAGACAATCCTCAGATTATCTTATCAATATGTTAACCAGCACTATCATACCTTTTGATTCGTCAGAATCGCGGCACAGTAGGGTTTTTGAGGCTATTGCTGTAATGTAGGGATTATTTAGTTTTTGTAAAAGCTACTGGTTTGGACGAAGCGTGCTAAGAGCCTTGCACAAAATCACGCCACCTGTTTAGACAACAGCTGGTTTCGATTGGCATTATGGACAAATTTGGTATTATTATGGGTTCCCTTTAAATGCCGACAGATGAAAGTCCTACATATTAGTCTGGTGAGTTAGTGCGTCGCCTTACAGCCGAAGGGTTGTAAGTACGAAACTGGTCGCTAGCTAGTCGACTGTCTCCTTGGTGGGCTTTATAAAATTGAAATAACGTGTGAATCATACACACTGCAATAATAGCTCTGGTAACCTAACGGTGGGCGCAAGGCAATCAATTGGCCGTGTGATAACCCCCTTGTTTTTTCCATTCACAGGGATAAATATTAATATCTATCTATCCTAGGCCGCTTCGGAGCGCTTAGGTTTCGTAATCTTGATGTTTCGAAGCGCTAAGTTTTGACGAAGGAGGTGCACGGGAACCCATAATAAGTAAACTATACCTCATTTTTTTAAACCTACGTGTACGACTCGGGAAAAAGTGCATTGCGCCATGTAGCTGCTGTAGCAGCATAGAGTACTAATACACTATATACTATATGGTAGCAGTGTTTCGCTTATTTTTTTGGGATACAGTGCTTGGATAACATCCCGTCTAGTTGAATGAATTTTGTTTCTTTATTCTATAAATACCATGCATGAAATCTAATCTAACGTCGAATCGGATGTGCCAGACAAATACAAAACAATCACAATAATCAGTAATATGTTTATCCACCGAAATTAAATATAACTTAATCAAAATAAAAAATCCTGAATTATCAACAAAAGGAAAAAAACAAAAGTAACCAAACTGCATATTAGCTTATTAGCACATTTAGATATGGTAGATAAAATATTAGTAAGATGTTCTGCAAGGTTGGTGTCGGTAAAATCCTGCTAGTTGACCTAGTTGCTATAACATTTCATTACAAATTTATTTTGTTTTAGTGGCTGTACTTGCCATACCACAACAGTCCTTCTCCCAACTAATAGCGATCCAACTGCTCCAAACGATCCTTTAGGCACCCCTGAACTTGTCCATACTAAATTTTAATAATTCCAGGTTAATTTATTCTAACATATGTCCATCCAGTGTACCTAAATGTCAATATAATGAATCCAAGTCAATCTGAGTTGGATGAAGATGATACATTCTTTGAATGTTCAGATCAAGTTCGTCAAGATTCGGACGGTGAAAATAAAACAAAATCACCAAAGGATTGTGGCTCAAAACTAGATATTGATGGATCGACTGAGAGTTTGAATAAACAAACGGATGCTCAGGCCCATGAAATTGATGATATGTCGGTTAAGAAAACAAAAGTAGACACACAAAACAGGGGCGATTCTTTGGAGAACTTTGATGATGTAGAAGAGAGTCTTCCACCATTAAATGATGAGTCATCAGTTGAACCGGACCCAGAGACCTTGCTTACTGATCAGGAGAAAGAGGATTTAAAACAAGAAGCAAATATTTTAAAAATAGAAGGTAACAATGAGTTCAAGTTGCAAAAATACACAGAAGCAAAGGATTTATATACAGAAGGTTTAAGGATCTGTCCAAAATGTTTTGCAAAAGAACGGTCCGTGCTATACGCAAACCGAGGTGCTTCTTTTATGGCTTCTGGTGAGAATGATAAAGCGATTGAGGATTGTTCAGAAGCGGTCAAATTAAATCCGGATTACCTCCGTGCTCGACTCCGCAGAGCACAGTTATACGAAAACACTGAAAAATTAGACGAAGCCTTGGAAGATTACAAGTTTGCGCTGGAAAAAGATCCATCGTTGCATCAAGCCAGACAAGCTTTAATAAGATTACCAAGTCAAATTAATGAGAGAAATGAAAAACTCAAGCAGGAAATGTTTGGGAAATTAAAAGATCTCGGAAATTTAGTCTTACGCCCTTTTGGCCTTTCCACAAATAACTTTCAAGTACAGCAAAACGAAGGAGGCTCTTACAACATTCAATTTTCCCAAAATCCACCTGAATCGTAGTTTATAAAATGTACATAGTTAATCCCAATAATAGTTTTACTTAAAATATTCTATTGTCTAACAATGATCAACTATTGAGTACGGCAGCGAAAATTTTTTATTATTATTTTGAATTTCGAACACTTTTTAGATTGATAAAAATTTTCATTTTTGTTTATAATAATTTATCTAGGGATCTGGATCATGTCCTGTTTATTATAAAATCATCAAATATTTAACACAATTTTTTTTCAAACTGTGTCATATTATATTACGTGTATGTATTAGTTTTTAACGTTACCATATTTAATTTACAGTTTAAGTTCTTTTACATTTTATTTTAATGAATTAAAATAATTAGCTACAATGAGTAGCTTTCTGGGAAAAATGGAGAATTACAAGTGTTTATCAATCGACCGGTTTGATGGAAACAATCTTTCTTCAAGTGCATTTTTTCTTTCTCACTGCCACACTGATCACATGGTTGGCTTAAACTGTGATGGTTTTAAAAGCAAATTGCGAAATGTGAAGAGCACCAAGTTATTTACATCTGAGGTCACTAAATGTCTCTTGCTTGCCGATGAAAGATATGCATTTCTAGCTTCTCACATTGAAGCCCTCCCTCTTGAAGTCCCAAAGGTAGTTGTTGCATTAATACAATGTTTATTGATTAAGAGACTAAAGATACCCTTCAAATTAGGGTAAAAACTAAAAGGAGGAAAACTGCTCACTAAAATGAATATTAGGGCATTAGAGTTAGTTTTAAAGATGGGGTTGAAGTTAAGGTTAGTTCTCGGTTTGAGATTAGTGTTTGGGACAGGGTTTAAATTAGTTTCCGTAATTTTAGTGAGCATTTTCCCTCATTCACTCTTTTTCTTATTTTAGTGTTGCCCCGTGTAGTGTATATATTGAGGTAAAAAGAGTCTGACGTTAATGTTTTTTGCTCTGTACACTTTTGCCATTTTTTGCAATGCAAACAAAACATCCTTTTTGCAGATGTTACAGATAAATTCCAGTCATCCTGACATGGAGTTCACTGTCACACTGATGCCTGCTGGTCATTGTCCTGGATCTGTAATGTAAGAAATTTAAAAAAAGTTGTATTGATATTAATAATTAGTATTAATAAATAGTCAGCGCCGGTCAACATGACCGATGAAAGGTATAAAGCTCCGGTCAAGATAGTTTAAGTGCCGGTCAAATGACCAATGTTTGACCGTTATTTTGCGGTGTATAATATATTTCCATAAATTTCCATAAACTCCCTCTAAGTTTCGACAGTCTAACAATGCAATCCACCCACAATTTTACATATCCACACATGAAAACCACTTAATTACAGGTTTTTATTTGAAGGTTGTGAAGGAACTTCTTTATATACTGGCGATTTTAGATTACCAAAGGGGGCAGCAGCTAGAATGAAATTCTTAAAATATGGTTTGTTTTTCTACCTCTTAATCTTAAGTATTTTTATCTCTTCTTTGTTTATTGTAGATGGCCACCTAAAAGAAATTGAGCATGCTTACGTAGATACTACTTTTTGCACTATGGATGCATGGTACATTCCAGAAAGGGAGAAATGCTTAAAAGCACTTAACAACCTGGTGAAAGAATGGATAGGAAAAGGTAAAGAAAATCTTGCATAAAATACAATTTTTTATTACATAAACCAGTCTAGTTATCTGTAAAATTTTACTATCTACCCAAATAAAGAAACATCTCTATCATACTGTTCTTACACAACCCACTGTAATAGCTTCTCTAACCAAACAGTTGGCAAAAAGGAATCTGATGATTGAAAATGTGGTAAATCCTGTGCTATTTTACATCTTATATTTTACTGATGTGTGTATCCAGATCAATACAAAATTACCGTGAATAAGATCTAACCCTGGTATTTTGTGCCCATTAAATATAAGGCTTATTTTTCAAACCTTTTATTGGTTATTTAGTGAAACAATCAGATCGTTAATACAGATTTTATCAAAATGTAACTAAGCTTATAGATAAAAGATACATCCAAATACACAGTGACGAAGTTCTTAGACTTCCAACAATACATTTTCAGTCGACTATTAAAGTTTAGGTTAGTCCGAAGCATTATTTTTAAATTATTTTTTCTAGTTATTTACCTAAACAGGTGTAAATATACTTATATACATGTTAGCCTGAAGTGTCTGCCTTTGAATTAAACAACTTTGGCAGTGAAGTCTGCAATACCATATAACTGTGACCTTTTCTTGTTTTACTTAAAAGTGCCACAACCTTGTGACTAGGATTTGGTTTCCAGGCAGAGAGTACGTGGTGCGGTTAAACATGAGCGCAAAGTACGGATACGAATATTTGTTCCAAGAACTCTATCGAAGTTTTCGAGAAAAGATCTATTGCTCCAGAGCGGAGAACTACGCATGCATTCCAGATTTGGCTGATGTGCTGACAACAGATCCTTCAAATTCTCAAATATTTGCTTGTTTCAAAACTGAGGTAAGAATTTACATATATGTGCGGAATTTTTTTTACGGAAATACAAGTGAATAAAGAACTGTTGGCCTATTCAACCCTTGCTAAGGCACACTTCTTTTGTTCTAAGCATGAATAAAATGTGCTGTATAATACTTCTAAATGACTGCATTCGCTTGGTGCGGTTTATTCAAATTATAAAACCCTGGCGATTTTTGGCCAGATACATAGTTCCACATTTAAATTATATAGACACATATCCATTATTCATCATGTTTTAAAACAGAAGGTTAATTTGTCCACTTTTTTATTTTTCTGTTGTGTGATACTGAGACAATGGTCTTCAAAATACCATTTTCACCATTAAGCATTAACCTAGGCAGCTGACACTTTTAGTTTGTTCTTATAATCACCATATGCCAGATTAATGTTCTTGTGACTGTAAGTAGACTTTTTGTTACAACTCGTAATTAGACTTTTTGTTACAACTCTGTGCATTACCTTTAAACAGAAAGTAAATGCCGCTGATTGGAGTCAATGGCAAGGAAATGAAGATGACAACTTAATAAAGAATTTAAAGTATTTGACTGTGACGTTAAGTACAATGTATTTCACGACATCTGAAGAGGCAGATGTCGTTGAGGTACAAACTGGTGCAAATCATTATCGACTCTGTTTCTCCTTTCACTCTTCACTAAGTGAGGCAGGTGCTGCATGAATTGTTTGAATATTCTGGTACTGTTTTTAAACATTAAACATTTAGAAATATAAGCAGTGGATTAAATGATGCTTCTATTGTTATCTTCTTACTAAACTTCTGATAGAATTGGATGGTCATCTACTCATCTATGACAGTATTCCGATCCGATGCTATATCATAGACAATTATATATTAACTGTATATTTAATTTATTAAGTGTATGTTTATAACTCTCTTCTATTTTATGTAGGTCTGTGATTTTCTTACCTACATCAAGCCACGGCATATACATGCAAATGTGATTCCCAATTCCACAGAAACTTTTAAATCAGTTGAAAAAAGATTAAGAAGATTGTGTTGCTTAGACAATACAAACAAGGTATTTTTACTTTGAAATCATTTAGAAAGTGACATTATAAATGTTTTTAAGTCAATCATAATGTATAATAGGATAACATGCTCTTCTTTGTACCAATGATGATAAAACGAAATTGCCACAGGCAATCCAGGTTACCACAGCTATTGCAGTTGTTTGATTATAATGAGGATTAAATGGGGACATTGTCAAATATTTGTTAAACACAATAAAGCAGTTGTTTCGGGCCATGTATGCTAATTAATTTGTCTGAGAACACAACTTTCGGCAGATGAACCTTCTGTTACATATGACCTAACTGGTGGATAGGATAAGATATACATGTTTATCCTTGTGAATGGGAAAATCAAAGGGGTTAACACACAGGCGATTGTCAGATCACATCGCGCTCACCGTTAGGTAACCGGAGCTATTGCAGTGTGTTGTGTACGATTCACACTTTCCTTTATTTGGTAGAACCTATTAAACCGCTGGGTTTAGGCAATTTCCGTTACGCGCCTTGCCCAAGGACACAACCGACTAGCTAGCGACTGAGATCTTTGGTAATCCAACTTTGGAATTTCATTTATGGCACCATTATTTGTACATATTCAACTCATTGCGCATTGCTCAAGACTCTTGCTTCCAGGAGCAGCCGTTCAATTACAAACCACTTGGCTCTATTAGAAGACCTGAGAATGGAAGAAACAAAACTGTTCCAGTTGTTCAAAAGAAAAAGTTTTCGTCATTTGACGAATCGGATTCAAATGAAGAAATGAATTTTGTTAAACGTAGAAAATGCAAAACTATTAAGTGATTTTTAGTATAGAATATTTATGTTTATCCCCATGAATGGGAATCGAAAGAGACACACGGGTAATTATCATATCACCTCGCGCCCACCGTCGCGTTACGGAGCTGTTGCAGCGTGTTGTGTACGATTCAAACGTTTTTCAATTTAGTAAAACCCATTGGCTAATAAATATTTTTTAAAATCGTATACATATTTATATGTCCAATTTGGTTCTGGATGACTTGCACTTAATGTTTATAAACTTTTTTGTAGAAAACCTGCGTTATGTTACGTATATATCTTATTTTAATTATGGCACAGACAGTATACAACAGCATTGTTTCTTTCAGTGTGGAAAAGTAAAAGTTTCGTGACCTAAAAAGGATATTCATGCTTATCCCGTGAATGGGAAAACTAAGAGGGTTAACACACGGGCAATCGTCAGATTACCTCGCGCCTATCGTCAGGTTACCGGAGCTATTGCAGTGTGTTTGGTATGATACACACATTTCTTTAATTTAGTAGAACCCAATAATCCGCTGGGTTCAGGCAATGTCCGTAAAGTGCCTTGCCCAAGGACTTAACCGACTAGCTAGCGACCATTTAGTTTCGCATCTGCAACCTTTCGATTGAAAGGCGACGCACTTAACCGCTAGACCAACCGGCCGGACGAAGAAAGCACCCGCTTGTTTTTGTGTTTTCTCTTTTAAAATATGATATTTAGGGGAACTATTTAGAATTAAAGCAAGTTAGAAAATATGGTTCTGGCTCGGAAATACATGTACGTGCGAAGAAGTTTCATAACTTGTTTTTGTAAATATTGGTAAACGTAAGAACTTACGTCCGCCATGTTGTGCACTGGTAGTGGTGTAGACATTTCAGACTTATTTCGCCCTAGGCAAAAAAGTAACGTGTCTGGCCAATCTGGTTCATTTTAACATATGTAGTATTTGAGCTGTACAACGAACTTGAAACTATACTATAATCAGAAGTACAGTGCAAAATTTCCTATAAGATAACTGGAAATAATAATCAGACAGAAACGTGAAAGCGCAATATATGACCCCTAATATTCTTTGTATACTATGATTTGTTTAGAAAATATGAAGATTTTGGACATCACATTAAGACTAGTTTCCATTGTTTTATTAGGCTGCTGTTCGATAACAGGTGAGTGTGTCAAAACAACTATTTTCTACCTGGATAGTCATTAACCTAGACATTTGGTCGCAGATGGCATTTGTATAGACACTGCCACAGCGGGTTACTGCAACCCAACTCGTTGTTCCGAACCACAGGCTCGCGCCGTTTGTTTGCGGACATGTGGCGCTTGTACAGGTACAGTTGTATTTTATACATTTAATAAATAGAGATAAACGACGCGGTGTTTCAGATCGGTCCCAAGTTGGGCCTCCAGCATTTGCCCAGGCTCCTTCTATTGTAAACCCACCAATCCTTAACAACAACAACAACAATGGTTATTCTAATAATGCAGGAAACCAAAACTCGGGGTGGGTTTGTGATTTTCAGTGCTTAAAAGCAGGTTTAATACAGTTGTTAAACTTTAGCAGCAATTCCTTAGCGGCACCCGATCTCCCTATGTGGGCGGTAATTCTAATCGTTGTCTTTCTTGTCGCCTTATTTACATCATGCGTGTGTATTTACTTTCACTGCAAGCGAAAGTTCAAGGAGAGAAGAATCGAGAAAAACAGATGGCTTTTACAACTTTCGAAACCATCTAATAACGAAGCTAATGCTCAGGTTTGTACTTACATAGGCCACTGCTGGCTCATAATACGTGTGTATTTTATGTACCTTTGCTACCATAAGCTGCATTTTTAATTTAGCATAGTAGCCTATGTTTAAAACATATCTTATATGCGTTAATAAATTATGTTATGAGGTCAAAAGTAATGATTTACCAAAAACAACTGTTTAGAAGTTCTGTCTGTCCATGTAGACTGATGTGCGATTGGTATATGTATCGGTCGCAGTAACCATTTGGCAACAATAGTATAGTTTGCATATAGGAAGCAAAATAAAAGATGTCTGGTATAGTGAGAATTTCCCTCAAAATGCATATTGTGGCATACATAGATATTTACGATCAAAGTCCAGATTTTTTGAATGGCGAGAATCACAGAGAAAACATTTTATCGACATTATTTATCACAGACCAATGGTCCTACATGGGATGATAATAATGACTGGGATCCGGATTATGACGAAGAACACATGGATAAGTAATTTGATTAGTTTTTATTCGACTTTAATACCTATTTTTTTACCATGCCAGTTTCAATAAGCCAAGTACTTGGTCCATTCTGTATTTAAACTAGCATTTTGTATTTAAAGAGCCCGCGTTTACAATTTACCCTACATGCGTGTGTTTGATGTAAAATGTTCCTTTTCGCTTTAGGAACGGCGGTCGCATTCCGTCAGACAAATCTCGGTGGGAAAACAACTTAAACAACTCTCTACGACCCGAGACGCGATATACACTGGTGGGGTTTATTATTGTGTTTTATTGCCCATAACCGGAATTATCAAGTCGTAATCCGTGCATTTGCTTGACAGAGAAACATCAACATGATTCACAACGATGTGGAAACAATAAAGAGAAAAGCTCCACCGCCCCCGTCTTCTGAAAGTATAACAGTCATTTATACTTTTTTATCGTAATTAAACTTTTTCACTTTTGGCAGTTTATGAAAATCTTTCACCTGAAGGAACATCAAAAACACAAACGAAATCTCGAGCTCCGGCAAGACCACCACCAATTGATGACGTAAGTGAATAATAGCGTCATACAGCACATTATGACATGCATTATGGGTTCTTAACATAGCCCGGCTAAAAAAATGACTACTTCCTTAGCCTTTATCTTATTAGTAATAAAGTGTTTTTGTATCTATTACTGCGTATTGCAATACTGAAGGATATTTATGGTTTAAGTAACATTTTCGGAAAATAATCCTGACATCTCGTTTTTATACATGCAGACTTCTGTAAAGTCCACAACCGATCCTTTAGTGGATGAAGAAAGTGATGATCCACATAAAAGTAAGCCATATATATATATATATCTGAAACTGGATAGAATGAATGTTTTGACTTAGACCCCCTCTTTATAGCTTGCAAGGTTTTTATTTAGGTTATTTTATTTATTAGCTCAATATTACGATTTTCTCTTTAAAACATCTCATACTTAAATTACATAAATAATTACATTAGGCTTCCTTGTTTGTGTTTCTACCTGTAACCCTTGTGTGTAGACTTCGCCCCGAAGCTGCCTATAGTGTTTGTTGTGTTTTCTAGACGAAACCACCCCCCAACCGGTGATTCCCCCGCGAACCCTACCTCGAACGAAAACCATGCCCTCCTCCCCTCCATCACCACCGACCCTACCGCCCCCACGAGATGACGAATCATCGATTCTAAGTGACAGCGAATCATCCAGGAACGAAAGCGACACCGAGCTACGTACGCGCAGGTGCCCGACGTTTATTTCCAAATAATCGTGTCAAACACATGCTACTATATGCGGGAACCTCAATACAAGTGTATGACGTAGTGAGGAGCCATTATTCTAAATATCTA
>CH002666.1:244344-262304 GCA_000149265.1 Ciona savignyi | reverse complement strand
ACTAGTTAGCAATGTGTTGGCTAACCAAAAAATGCTTGGGTTAAAACTGCCAGATTGCAACAATAAAGTCCAGTCAGTCACAAAACGTATTCGTATTTTTTAAGTTCTGTTATATCATCTATAAGAATATACTATTTAGGCATTAACCATGCATCAAACCCAATACATCTGTGTTGTTAGAAGTATCAGTAAACGGTATAATGTTGTACCTGAGCAGAAATTTTTGCAAATGATTTATTAAAAACCTCATTGAAATAGGCGTTCTGACGACACAGTCACTTACTCGGATATGAGCGTCTACGAATCAACAACGATGGGAGGCACGTCGGTAAACCAGCTTTCTGAGATTCTTCACGAGTGGAAGGACCATTTAGCGGAGCAGAAAAACGAACTGCAGCAATACTACAATCGGTTGGTTGATCCCATTTTTTTCTAAAACGATGATTTTATTTATTCTGGTATTGCCTACACAAAATGCCATTAAGAATAATTCCAGCCTTACAAACAAAGGTAAAATGCCTAAATGAGCACATACGTTTTTGCTGACAATTTAAATATCTCAATGATAAAAAGAATAGTTGTATTAACAACAGAAAACTACATGCTTAATAACGAAGTTCAAATTGAACCTATATATAATAAATAATAAATTTTCTCTTTAAACAATATTCTTTATTCTGTTCTTTAAAACCTAGGTTGATAGATGCGTCCGGTAACAAACCGCTTGAGCCTATGGACAGTGCATCAAACATAGGAAGAAACGATGTTCAACCCATTTCACATACAGGTTCTGGAAGTTTCCACCCGACACTTAACCGAAGCTTGTCAATGGGGAGACAGGTGGGTGATGTGAAAGTGGGAATAATAAAATTATAATAAAAGAACCTAAAAAAAATCTTTACAGTAGTGTTTTAGTTTTAACAAAATCTCTTAAAAAATATGTTTATAGTAGTGTTTTAGTTTTAACAAAATCTCTTAAAAAATATGTTTATAGTAGTGTTTTAGTTTTAACAATATATCAAATAATAATAAAAAAAACTCATGATTTTTGTCCGTTTCCTATACCCTAATGAATTGATTTAATTATAGACATGTTTTAAAGACAGTCTTCGTTTTTTTTTTCTCATTCCTACTTTTTATAGAAGCTTTTAATGTTAGCTTTGATCGCAGAAACGAAACTTACATAACTAAACCTGACTTAAACAAGAAAATTTAAGTCTATATGTTTTGAGGGTTACGATATATGTACAAACTATAGTGGTGTTAATGTGTAGAGAGTAATCTAGAGCAAATATTTAGGAAAGAATAGCCACAGTGCTCTCGGAAGCGCCGGAATCGATGTTTGAAGATTGGCAGTATGATCCGACTGACATTAAAAACCAACGAAAGGTAAAATCGTCAGATTTGTATTAATTTTGTGGTTCTTTTTAATAACACCTTTCTTTTATCTAGGTTATTTCTCAGTTAAAACTTAAACTTTCCGATCTTGAAAATCTCTTATACAACACACGTGAGCTAACAGGAACTATGGATGATACAACAATAATCAGTGTAAGAAATAATTGAACCTTTACATCACGATGGTTGAATATATCAATTACACTACTGTGCAGGACTCCGCGTATGCTCCGGCTGTTCAAAAACCAACCGAACAACAAACCTTTACCATGCCACCACAGTCCTACCACGGCGCACCAAGGAATCAGCGCCAAAATACTTACAGCGCACCGCCACCACGAAAGCCGACCCGGCTCACTATTGACGTAATGATTTTTCGTCTATAACAGCGGTTCCCAAACTTTTTTTGTTGGCGGCGCCTTTTGTAAACTTATTAAACCTTGCGGCTCCCTCATAAAGCCAAAATTTTCAAACTGCATGTATTGTATATTGTATATCCAGACTATATCATGCATTTGGATAAAACCATTTAAACTCTTTAAATCTATTCACTAAACTACTAAAGTGACGAACAGTCAATGAATGCAAAGCAGTTATTTGACAAACCATTATTCTAAAACAATGCCATCTTAGTGAGCAAAGAGCGGCAGATAACACCGAACAATGAATTTTACAAGTAAAACGAATACTGTATGCCAGTGTATGGGGTTGCACACCTGGCTCAAACATCTCCAATTAACGTTTTACTGGTGTTACACACATGTACTGTTATTTTTTGTAAAAAAAAAACAATAAATGCAGCAACTTCCGCATGCTTTCGCGGCGCCCCTGGCAAAGTCTCGCGGCTCCCCAGGGCGCCGCGGCGCCCAGTTTGGGAACCGCTGGTCTATAAAACAAATCATTGGAGTTTAGGTTTAACATGTTTATTTTCAGCTTTTTTTAAATATACTTATTTATGTAAACCTACAGCTAGTATTGTTAAAAGATCACCTCCCCTTTCGATTGATTTGCTGGTTCGTGTTTTCCGATTCGGTACTCACAACAGAAACAATTCTTCTAGTTTTTGATCATGAAGTTGGACAAGCAGGAGCGAGAGCGTTGCCTCAACATGATCAGTGATGCATTGCTGGCATCGAGGGGTCACGTTGGAATGGCAATGCGTGAGAAACACGTCGACCAAAGTGTCGCCACACGATTGACCCGACAGATACATCACGTGATGAGGGACGTTATCCATCCACAGCAGTGAGCAATTCTTTTTGTATTCTTTTTGTTTAGTTCAATATACATCTGTGGAAATTGCACTTTAATCCGATGTAATGATAACCATCACACAGACGGACCAGTATCACGCTAGCTACTCATGCCGCGAGCAACTTAATGACAAAGTTAACCAAGAGCGTACAAGCAGAGAAACTTGCTTTGCACAGCATAAATCAGGAATCCTCAAACCTTTGTTTGCAATTGGCTGAAGCTGTCGAGCAAATGCTTGAAATGTCGAATCATTTGGAAAAACGAAAAAACACATACACAAAACAGGTAATTGAAGTATCATGATATTTTACCTGTAAAAAATGCATATTCTAAGTTTGAAGTGAGCCTAGACCACACGCCAGAGAAAAACCTCGTTTTAAGCCATGGCAAATGTTTTTTTTTTGTATTATGAGGGCAAACAATTTAATTTCACTGCAACTGCTGGATAACCTAAAGCTTCCCAATGTTTCAGGATATCTTCACTTTCATTCAAATGTTCATCAAAGTGGCCCGAAAGTGTATGTCACATGCGTATACATTTGTCTCCACGTATGGACATGCTACCAGTGACGTGCAATCCATGCGATCAACCATCGATTCGACGCGACAAAGAATCCGACAAAATTTAAACACTGGGAAGATTGCAACTCTCAACGATGAGCTGATGAAGTTAGAACAGCTGCTGAAATCTGGTATAATTCGCATTTTATATAAGAATTGCAAATGAAGTAACACTTCGTCCGGCCCGGTGGTCCAGCGGTTAAGTACGTCTCCTTTCAATCGAAAGGTTGCAGGTGCGAAACTGGTCGCTAGCTAGTCGGTTGTGTCCTTGGGCAACGCACTTTACGGACATTGCCTGAACCCACCGGAATAATGGGTTCTACCAAATTGAAGGAACGTGTCTATCATATACAACATACTGCAATAGATCCGGTAACCCGACGATGGGCGCGAGGTGATCTGACGATTGCCCGTGTATTAACCCCCTTGGTTTTCCCATTCACGGGGATAAACATGAATATCCTATCCTATCTTATCCTACTCCCAGATTATTATACTGTACCCCAAATCCAAAACCGGGTTTTTCTTGGTTCAACATTTGTATTTTTTTTCCAAGGTGCCATAACTTCTATATCGACATCACAACCAAAGGGCCGAGACAATGACGCATTTGAAAGCTCGTTCGATAGTGATAGTGAAACGGAATCTATCATAAGGTTTGCCGTGTACCAGTTTTCAATGTTTTTTTCTTATTATATTATGGTATTTGGAACGCTCATTCTTATTTTATTATGTTATGTATTTTCAGTTGTTCGACTTGTGCGCCAAATGATGATGTTGAACGAAAAGGCAGAAACCCATACATATTCCCTGGGAATAGAAGCGTTCCAAATACCAAAGCTCATACTCTGCAACCAAAACCGATGGGCCAACAGTCGAATCCGGCGATGCTTACAATTGCAAACGATCGACCCCCTACCAGGCCCCAACGGACCGCGGGTAATCCCCATACAAAACAGAGCACCTTACCTTCACTTTCGCAAAATCGACAAAACGAACATCCGCAACAAAGCAATGATTTGACGAAGTTAAATAACTTTCACAACGAAAATAAAATCGTTCCCCAATCTCACGATCCCGCTCAACAACTAATGTATGCCAAGTACTTGAACGAAATGTTGCGCTCACAACCGGTTAACAAAAACCAATTATATCTACCAAAGAAAAATGATAACCCGTATACTGGGCGTCTACCAACTACACAAAAACAGGATCCAACCCCTCTCCGTTATATGGAACAAACTGACATGCGCAGTCGGGACATAAATCTTAAAGACCCGACCCTGGAAACAGATAAAAATCGCTTGGACCAAAATATAAAACAATCCGGAGATATTCCAAATAGAAAAACAAAGAAAAACAAAAAGAGAAAAAGGCATACAGTCGCTGAGCCTAAATTAAAATCCTCTGATCACTCGCGACAACACCACATTCCAACAGAGCAAAAAGTACCTTCGGAAAATATGGATTTATATGAAGAAGAGGAACCGGTAGAATATCCGGAAAAGTCTGTGGAAACAGTCCCGAGTCTGTTAAATGAACCTTCGGCGGCCAAGGAGGATCGCCTGCTGGACGGCGAATTTAATATAACAAATAAATCAGGGACAGCTTCGGAAAATGAAGTTGCTAATGCGACAATCAAAGAAGATTCCTCCACAACTGAACCACGTGGGGTTGATTCGGAATGTTCAGGTAGTGATGATAATAGTAAAGAGGAAACCCACTTAATCCATTCAGATAGTTCGCACCGTGATAAGGTGGTTGATGAGAATGTAGAAACCGAAGAAGGAGTCGAAAATTCTGAACATGAAGGATATACTCAACGAGACAATAAATCCAGCTCTAAGGAAAACTTTGAATACAATGCATACGATCTGACTACACAAAAAAATGAAGATCAAGGCGTTAAGGAACAGAGCTTTCAGAATAAAGAAGATGAGCCCGAGAGCGTTGAAACTGATCACGAAACTCCGGATTCTTACTCCAACAATACAGTGGTCACAGACCACCCAAACATCTCCCAAGATTCAAGCAGCAATCTGAGCAATATTTTACCCCAAGCGGCTTCTGATAATTCAATTAGTTTGGAAGTTAACAACGACACAGATGGGTTGACTGATGAGACAAACGGTCCTAATTTTGATGGTAATCTCGTAGTAGGAGAAAGTTTAAACAGACAATAAGCAAAAGAGTGCGCCATTAACGAAAGTCATAAACCACTTACTTATAAACCACTAATGCTACTTCTAAATGGTTCAAAATTTTAACTGAATATCTGGTTTAATTTGGACTTAAGCATTATTAATATAACAACGGCAACGGGAGCCACTTCAATGCGAGTACTGTAAAAGTCTTTTGTTTATTTTTATATCATCAGCCCCTTGGTTTTGTTTCTATTATTTTTTGTATATTTGCAGAAACTGTTTATGACAAAAAAAGGCAAAATATATATATATTTAGGGTATTACACATTGCTAGTGTTTAATAATTTAACTATTTCGCATACAGACCTAAGAATTGGTGGTTATATAGTGCACTGCCTTTAGTCGAAGGGCCGCTGTTAGAAGCTGGTGGTCAGTACGTTTTAACCATACGCAGTACTCTGCAATGCCTCCACTAACCCTACGCGGGTTGGATGTAATACAACGATTGCAACCTTTCGTAATCCCGAGGTAATCTGACGATTGCCCGTGAGTTAACGCCCATGGAGCTTTCCATTAACTAGATAAACATGAATATCATACCTTTACTCTTTAGAAATGCACATTTAAAAGTCTAGACGCGAAACGTAGCACATGCTGATTCCAGTCGCGCCAACACTGCGGAAACATACCTATTACTCTATCAGTTGAAAAGTTTTTTTTGCGCTCCCGGAATTAACATACCACTGTACTTCGCATAGTATATTATCTGTTGGTAGTTTGTTGTATAAATTAAATAAATCAACTAGACGTGTCAATAACGTCTTAAAAACCACCCTATGTAAGCCCATTTGGTTGATCCCTCTTTGTTTCTATATATAAGCAGAAACTTCAGGTCCCCTGGATAAACTAATCCATTCTCACGTAACCATCCAACTAATAATCCATATTCTGTGAAAGAATGACTATTCTTGCTCGGCACCATGAGTGTCGGATAGAATAGGATATTCTTGTTTATCCCCGTGAATGGGAAAACCAAGGACACACGGACAATCGTCAGATCACCCACCGTCGGGTCGCCGAAGCTTTTGCAGTTTGTTATGTATAATTTACACGTTCCTTTAATTTAGTAAAATTAATCCGCTGGGTTAAGGCAATGTCCGTTAAATGCCTTGCCCAAGATCACAACTGACTAGAAAGCGACGAGTTTCACAACTGCCAACCTTCGACGGAAAGGCGACGCACTTAACCACTATAGAAATAGACTAATCTGTCGGACAGATCATGCAGGATAATAAATTCTATTTTTCGGTCCACAAATAATGGATGCAAATCGAGCGCGCAGCGTATAATCATGTCTTTCACACAGTGTCATTAATCAAGGTATTTAAAGCAGTTTCGCTGAAGATTCTACAACTATATTTAGGTAACATAAAATTCAGGTTAACTAAGGGTTACAAAACTTGGGGATAATACAGTTGATTGACATTCTCTAGTATTGAATAATTTCCGTTTTATTTTCATATAACATGTATCATCTATAGCTTTTTAGTTTCTGTTTGCCAAGGCTTTGTATTGTAAGTTATTCATTTTCTATTATGTATTAAGGCCGTGGTTTAATTTTGTAAAGTATTTCACAAATATAAGGACATTTATTCAAGAACAATACTCACACGTCGACATCAAAAAAATAATCAACATTAAAGGTACTTTATATATTATTAACATATGTCGCATTCAAATAATCCTCTTATCGAAGAACAGCATAGACAATCAATCCACTTACATGACATATTAAAAACAAATCGATCTATAACCGGTAGGATAATGTTGATAAAACGTACATATGTTTATAATATATACATTAATCGTAAGCAATACACTTGACATATATTGCAGAATTGCTCTATAATTTACAATTGTAAATACGTTAAAATTTAACGTATTTCGAACCACAAACTAAAACGCTCGAAGTCGTTTGTGTATATTTACATTCAGAAACCGTCTTTAGTTATATACATCGGTCAGGTCCATTTTACGCAGGTGCAACCTTGTTGCTGCTGACAGCAGTCATTTGCGATGCTGAGGAACTGACTTGGCTTCCAACCATTTCGTCCACCCATGGATTCCGCCCGTTGAAGATCATCCGAACAACACAGTCTCGGAACTAATATATAAGTTAGTGTATTATTCATGCAAAATCAATATGAGTTTATGTTGGGCTACGAACCTGGCGGTTCAAGCCAATGTAGATCAACGGGTTGTAGATTGTCGCGGTTTTTGCGAAGAACGCCGGTGCAGCACCAAGAGCATAATCAATCTAAGATAAGAAACATGTTTTAAAACGGTAATTGAATACGATTATTTATCATATACCTGTGCTTCGGGGTTCACAACGTTGTACATGGCGAAGGCAGCGTACGGCAACCAGCATATGACGAAAGCTGTTACCATGACCACCACCATCTTGGTGACCTCGCCCTCTGGACTTGTTCCTCCACTAAGCGAGCTCTCTTTGGCGATCTATGCAAAATAAGACACATAAGCTGTGACCTAGATTCAGCACCCGAAAATGTCCGTTACAAGCTAAACAACATTTACTCACCTGTCGAAGTGTAAAGATCAGTTTTCCGTAACAGAGCACGATGATAGCAAGGGGTATTAGAAAGCAAAACACGAAGTACAAGATGATAAAAAGGCGCTCTGTGTTTCCTTTAACGAACCAATTCGGGGCACAACTGGTACCTAAACCTTCCGTGTCATATCCGTCCCAAAATATAAGCGGAGGGGTGTTCCAGAACATTGCCCAAATCCATGTTACTGCAATGCCTGTGATCGAACACAATTATAGTTACTTCGTTATGCAAAATATGCAAACAAATTATTATTATTATGAACTTGCAAAATTACCAATAACTGCATGCTTTTCTTCAAACCTTACAGGTCCGAACGGTTTGCAAATGACGAAATATCGTTCGAAGGCCATGACAGCAATCGATAATAGACCGGTTACACCTTTGATGTAAAAGTTATAGGTATTAATCGCAATTCATTGCCTGGAATTTGACAAAACGCACCAAAGTTTGAAACTGTGTATCCTTCCACTTGACACATAAATTTCCCCCAGAAAAAGTACCCGGCACCGTTTGCAAAAATGCTGATAACGCCCCCGACTAATCCGCTCAACAGGTCTACCACGGCCAGGTTAACGATGATGTAGTTCAATGGTTGACGCAAAACCTTTAACAAATCGAAAATCTTGGTTGAACTATATACATTAATCTCCTCAGATTAGCATTGTGATACAATTATAACTAGAATGTTTCATGGAGAAAACTGGACTTTGTTTTACAAATAATCTTCCAATCGAATGTTAATTTAGTTTGGAAATTTAGTTCAATTTACCTTGTTCTTAAGCGTCGCGGTGATAACAAGAATGTTAAGTGAACAGGAAATCAAACAAATGAAGGTCATGTATACAGCTAGAAAACTGTATACCGAACGATCAGCTCTGGATATATGCTGTGGTACCCAACCGTCCCCCTTCAACACGTAAGGATTGATATCCTTACACTGGGGAATTCCCATGGTTGGAGAGACGTCTACAGCAATGCTTGCTTCCGGCATCATCACTTCTTAAAATTAATATGTATAAAATGAAGGTTTACATTATTTCAAATAAAAGGGATTGTTTAGATTTTGGTTGAGAATAAAACGATTTCAACAAAACATATTTTCACCTTGCACAGACGCGTTGACAAGTCCAAACTTTCTTTCGTTCATGATAGTCTCTAACCACTGATTCATGGTGCTTGTTTTTTGTACTTCCCGGTTGAATGCCGACAAATCAATTCCCCTACGACTTTCAGGACAGCTAAATGTGTTTGGTACTATTCATCTCGCGTAGTGACTAGTGCCAAATCCGCCATCACACTCTCCCTTTTAAGGAATATTTTTTTTAATTTTGCACAAATGCGAGCTTAAGACATTGAGGGTGTGTTATTATAAAAAGCAATCACTCGCATGAGATAAAAGAAATCGATATAAGGAATACAAACAGCTGTGTGTTGCACACAACAGATTCGGGATGTGGTGACTGAGCCAAAATAATGCAAATGAACATTGTCTTATCGTGTTTGTTCAAACTGTCTGTTATTTCGAAAAGGTGCTTAAATTTCTTTCCGGTGTCACGGCCGGTGAGTGGAATAACCAAATTTTTTAGTACTGACATTTGTCAGATTACTTCGTGCTATATGTTGAGTTGATGGGGCCCCAGTATAATATGTTGTATGTATATAGAGTTCACCCCATTGTCTTTTGTAACGGCAGATCGGTTGATCATATGGATTGGTAATGTTTTGTGTCAACTTAGATGGCGTCCGTTGGTGACTTGGTAACCGGAAATGATTCTTATGAAGGTTTTTAGGTTATACGCTAAACTTTTTGGAAATTGATAGTTTTATATTTTATGAACACGTCGTAACCCGTATTGGAAATATATGTTAATTTACTCTGAGGGAATGCCGTTAAAGCAGGGTATGCTCTTAAAGCAGGGTATGCTGGATCTTAGTGAAATCGGAAGACAGTCACTGTGAATACCATATGGTCTGGATTATGGGATTATTTTTTGTGTTCTACGACGCCACCCGGATTCGTAAGCCACAACAGTGTAGGCTGATAAAGGTTAACTCACACATTTTACACTAAGTAAAAAAACAAATGTAACATAAATAAAAAGTACCGAGGACGCGACAGTCTGCAAGCACATAAAATATGCATCATTAATTTTTTATAGGTAATAGGATAGGATATTCATGTCTATCACCGTGAATGGGCAAGCCAAGCGGGTTAACATACGGGCAATCATCAGATCACTTCGCGCCCACCGTCGGGTTACCGGAGATCTTGCAGTGTGTTGAATAATTGACACATTCTTTAATTTGGTAGCACCCATTAATCAGCTGGGTTCAGGATATATATACATATCCGTTTAGTGCCTTGTCCAAGGACACAGCCGAGTAATACCGGTCGGACTAATAATAGAATTGTTCCGCTGACTGAAACTGATATGCGGTCCTGCAGTAGCAAAATAGCAGCATCGAACGCTTCGCGATAGCGCTTTTAATGAAGATAAGGCCATCGAATACTAACTTACAGAAGTTAGTATTCTTTGAAAAGACACGCCGGAAATATCTCATTCAGTGACCTGCATACACAAAAACAAAACGCAGCTACACATATTACGAATAATCTTTTTAACACGCAGTAAAAGAAACGTATAGACGGCGTATAACCAAATAAGATCTCTATGCGCGGCAGGATGTGACGATTGGTAGCTCTCCTCGTCATTGTTTTTAAACGAGTGTTTTGCTGAGTAACAATGATGGTGCAGGTGATTCCCCAATATTTGTTTGGTTGAAAGCCACATGTTCTGGGCTGCGCGCCGGTGTTCTCGTTTAGCTGTAAAGTTTTGCAATAGTGGAGCAGTGCTTTTTGAAATAAAGGTTTTGATTGTGCATCTACTAGCTTCTTGTTAAAGCACACTGACAATCGTCAGATCACCTCTCTTCCACCTTCGGGTTACCGGAGCTATTTCACTACTTTTAGTGTGTTGTGTATAATTCACACGTTCTTTCAATTTAGTGGAACCCATTTTTCCGCTGCGCTCAGACAATGTCTGTAAAGTACTGGCAATGCTAAAGGGAGGGAAAGTGGAAACGAGGGAAACTGCTTACCAAAACTATGGATATTAATTTTCACCATTTCCTAAACACTAATCTCAACCCCAGAACTAACCCTAGCTCTAACACCATGTTTAAAACTAACTATATTGCCCTAATATTCATTTTAGTGTGCATTTTTCCTCCGTTCCGCTTTCCATTCTTTTAGTTTTTCCCGTTAAGTACCTTGCCCAAGGACACAACCAACTAGCTAGCGACCAGTTTCGAAACTGCAACCCTTTGGCTGAATCGCGACGCAGTAAACCACCAGACTAATATGTTGGACAAACGTAAAGTTGGTTACCGGTTTAGCTATTTATTGTAATCATATAATCAACTTGACATTTAGCATAATAACGGAATCGGTAACCTTACTAACTTACTTAACATTGATTATTAACCCAAGTCATTTCTTGATACTTGATTAATTATAACATTGGTAACCAGTAACAAACTGCATCCCTGTATGCTTACCCTAAAGACCATTTAAAATATAAATTTATTGTATTCGTTACAGGCCTAAAAAAATTGTTGTAAACTTGCGATTACCCTTGATATATTTTGTCCAGGGCTTAGAAACTGCTCACCTATTAGTTCATTTATATTTTATCAGCATTGACTTTGTGTATATAGTGCTTAAAAAGTTGAACATGGGTGTGAACAAAAATTTTCTGGTTTTTAATTTTGGGGTTTTTCTCATGTTCACATCACTTTCAGGACTTGTTTCAATAATGTCCAGCATTAATATTCAAGAAGGAATAGGTAAGATCTAAATGGTTACATTACATATAATAATCTTCTAGAAAAGTATCAGTAACAATGATTAGTTATCACTTTAAACTTCAAATATATATATATATATATATATGTCTAGATGTTTATTCAGTAAGCGTTTTACCATGAACAATCATTATTGCAACATAATAACTATTATAGAAATGGGCTACAGGTTTGTTTAATCTAATAAACTACTGGGTCTATAAAAAAGTTAAAACCTGTGATGATTTATTTTCATAACTTCTATGAACATTAGTGCCAGTGAAATCAATAATAAAATGTTGTTAATAGGGCTTGTAGACCATTTAATGTGTACTGGGAGCATCTCAATTTATTGTTTCAATAATAGGTGTGACAGCATTGGCAGTTGCGTATGGTGTTTCATTAATTGCTGCTCTTATTGTGCCGAATCTAATCGAGAAGGTTGGATACAAGAAGATTTTCATTCTTTCTGAACTTGGATATCTGCTTTTTGTTCTTTCAAATATCTACCCTTGTAAGTACGTTTCATTCATGTTTTATTTAAAAACGGGCAAAATTAAAGAGGTGTTGTCACACTGGCAATTATTAGATTACCTTGCACCAGTTGTCGGGTTACTGAAGCTATTGCAGTTTGTTGTATATGATTAAATTTTTTTTTTCAGTTTCAGTACAACCCATTTATCAATTCAATATTCTCTAATTTTTCACCCTTTTGGACAATGTCCATTAATTTCCCATCCCAAAGACACAATTGTCAAGTCAGTATTTGGCTTCAATCCTACAGCCTTTCGACTTTGAAAATTTTTGATTAGTTAGCCTAACCATTATAAAAATCTTATTAACCCTTTAACTGCCGGCTGTTTTTAGGTCATTTTTTGGCTAAGTTACCTTAGGTTAGAAGCTTCTGTTAAAAAAACTATTGATGTAAGCATTATATGATCAACAGAAAAGTTGTTCAGTAATAAATTTTCTTTTTTTTAACATTAGTAAAATTTTGATGACGTCATGCATTGGGCAATGACGTCATGTGTTCCTGTTTAGATCAACAAAAACTATCTTTTTTCATTTACAAACAAAACAGTATGTAGCAAAGTTATTTATGATTATCTTTGGAACGTTTTTGTACTACTCTTTTTGTGATGACGTAAAAACTTGACTGATGACGTCAAAATACGCAAATCAAAAAATGTTTTTTTTTTTTTTTTTTTTTGCACTTGCCCAATGAAACACAAACACATAGCCACAGGAAAACAAAACTGCTGCAAAACAGCTTCAAAAAGATTCTTCATGGCTAGAACTACTCGAAAATGAAGCACAACTGCTTCCAGAATCATTACCAGCCAACAAAAGGGCAGTTTCTTCAACAGAGTACCTGTTTTTACCCTCCATGAGCTCAAAAAATAGCCTAATCCAAAATGTACAAGCGAAAAACGAAAGGCTTGTTTTCAAACTAAACAAGCGAACCATGACGACAATAGTTATAAACTAATAGGGGACTAAAATCAAAATTAAAACTAATTAAAACAACTAAAAATCACACATATATGTATACATTTTTTAAACTCAAATAACTAAAAAATATCAAATGCAAACCTATATATCATCTTATATTGGTAAACGCAGAAATTATTCAGCTCTCCAGCGCCATCTCACTGATCAAAATCGGCAGTATACTTTTCTACTTATGTAATTTTTGGCGCTGTCGACTTGAGTCGACACCGGCAGTTAAAGGGTTAAAAGCTTCGAGGTGTATAATTCAGCCAGTAGCGATTTCCCCACCCACCACCACCAGATTGGAAAGTATCCCATTATCCATCCATGTGATCCATCCATCTATTTTTTCTTGGTGTTTTACTAATTAGGATAGGATAGAATAGGATTTTCATGTTTATCCCTGTAAATGGGAAAACCAAGGGGGTTAACACACGGGCAATCATCAGATCACCTCGCGCCCATCGTCGGGTTACCTGAGTTATTGCAGTGTGTTGTATATGATAGACACGTTTTTTAATTTGCTAGAACCTATTAATCCCATTATGGGTTCAGGCAATATCCGTAAAGTGCCTTGCCCAGGGACACAGCCGACTAGCTAGCGACAAGTTTCGAACCTGCAACCTTTCGATTGAAAGGCAACGCACTTAACCGCCAGTCTAACCGGCTGAACTTATTAACTATGTTTCTGTTAATTTATGAATACCATGTTATTTCAGCTTATAACATTTTGGTGGGCGGCTTTATTCAGGGGATAAGTGAAGCTGTAGCATGGACTGCTATGCCACTCTTGTGCACTTTATATTCAAAAAGACATTCTGAAAAAGGTTCAAAAGTGCTAGAAGATTACACAAATAATTATACAGGATATTTCTTTTTTGCAATCCAGGCCGCTATGGTAAATAACTATTTTTCATTTTTTTACTGAGCCTTAGCTTGTTTTAAATTCAGAACTCGACCATTCACTTGTTTTTTTGTGTGTAATAATGATTAATGAATATAAGTCAGTAGGCTACTGTGTTATCTGTGCGGCCACACAACCGCTTATATTTTTTATGAGGTATATAAATAGGTATATAACGACATTAAAATATATATATTTAAACATTGTCATTGTAGCAATTACCAGAAAATAGGTTTCTAACACACCTTTGCCTTGTATACAGTACTACCATCTAAGTTTCTCTTGTGGACAATAAGTTAAATACACAATTACAGTTGCCATTTTTTTAATGTTGTTGTGTAATTGGTCCGACTTAATAGCATGGTGGATTGCGATGCAGGTTCGTCACCAGCTGGCCGGATGAACCATGGCACTTAGCGGCAATCGAAGTAATCTGACAATTGTCCATGTGACTACGCTCCTTACATTTTTTTATCCACGAGGATTAACATGAATATCCTATTCTACCCTCTATTTTTATTTTTTGATTAACTTAAAAATCTCCTTATTTAAAGATTTCAGGTAATGCAATTGGTTTTCTAATTTTCCACATTGATCGAACTCAGAATTCTTCAAATGGTACAATTCAGCATCATGTTGATTTTCAATTTTGTGGACTTAACGACTGCCAGCTTCCTAACACAACCAGCCATAATTTGAGTCAATACACAGCGCTGAATAGCATCTTTCTCTATGTTGCCATTGGTACATTTTGCAGTTTGCAACTGGTTGCTATAATTCTCCATATGAGGTATTTGCCTTCTAACAAGTCTTGGAAGAATCAAAGGGTTCAATCTATCCAAACATCAGAACTTGTTGCCTGTACCAGCGTTCAAGAAGAACCATGTCCAAATAATTCTCCAAAACACCAGCCAACTAAAAATGTTAGTATCCTATAAAGGGCATTACCATGGGGCTTTTCAACAAAAAAGCAGTTACATGAACATCTTAGCTTTTAGATTGTTTTAAATCAATCCAACAACACACATCATTACAATGTGCTTCTTATCACATTGCTTTTTTCAGATTTTTCAAAATCTAAAAACATCAATTATTGAAACGATGAGGCTGTATATTCATCCCAAGCATCTACTTATTACTGTTCTCACTATATACAATGGGATGTCATTAGCATTTGTAATCTCCGAACTGACTCGTGCATACGCCTCCTGCTTGCTCGGATTAGATAAAGTAAGTTATCTGGCCGGTTAGTCTGGCGGTTAAGTGCGTCACCTTTCATTTAAAAGGTTGCAGGTGCGAAACTGGTTGTTGTGTCCTTGGGCAAGGCACTTAACAGACATTGTCTGAACACAGCGGATTAATGGGTTCTACCAAATTAAAGGAACGAAGCTATCATATAAAACAATGAAATAGCTCCAGTAACCCAACGGAGGGCGCAAGGTGGTCTGACAATTGCTCGTGTTAACCCCATTCCGGTTAGAGTAACCACTGCGATGGTTTTTCATGTGATAACTTTCTTTTGTTTATCCATCTATTTAGTTAACCTCTATTTTCTTCACAATAAACTTATGCACTTTGGCATTTGTATGCTGTTGTATCAATTTCTTTTTTTTTGATTTTTTTATCCAAATTTTGCATGAAATTTGTTTAAAATATCCGAATTTTTAAATGCCAGTTTGAAATCTGTTAAGCATTGTCTAAGCACTATCTATGATGTTTAAATATTAAACACTTTTATTGAAGTATCAGTATTAGAAGTATTTGTATATTTTCCTATCACTTTTCATTCTTGAAGTTGTTGTTTTTCAGTTCTTTTAGTTCAACTCATACGAGACCTGTGTTATGAGTTTAGTGATACCAAAAGATGATCGGAACTTAGGTTCCAACATGATTTAAAAGTTACACACTGGACCCCCTTTGCATTCCTTCGGGGCAAGTAAAAAAAAAATTGCTTTTTGTCATATTTTTACAAAATATTCCATGTGCTAATAAATCTGAAAACAACACAAGAAATTGCACCTAACATAGGCAATCGTTAGATTACCTGTGTGCCTACATGACATATTGTGTTAAATATGTTAACTTTGCTAAAATTTCAGGGTTTGGCAACATCTTTAGTCCCTTGCCCATGGACACAACCAACTAGCTAGCGGTAAATTTAGAGTCATTTTTGTCTGGCGGTCCAACATATTTCTATTACATCTAACCCATTAAATAATATATGCTTTACAGGTTGGAGTTGGTTCTATGATATATGGTGCTGCTGACGCTCTTGTTTCGATTTTGATTGGTAGAATTGTTTCTAAAGTAGGAAGAAACTTTTTATTTGTAATTGCTGGAATTGTTGATACTGTCTGCTATGTGGTATGTTTACTGAGTTTACCAAATGAACAAAACGCGTGGATGGTATACATGCTTTTCTTTTGTTTTGGAATCTCTGATGGAATTTGGCAACCTCTGATAAATGGTAATTAACAATTAATGCAATATAGGATAGGATACAACATTCATGTTTATCTGCGTGGATTGGAAAGCCAAGGGAGTTAACACACGGGCAATCGTCAGATCACCTCTCACCCACCGTTACCGGATCTATTGCAGTGTGTTGTGTATGATTCCCACGCAGTAATGTTAGTTCTAATTTAGTTTTTTTTTTTGCTCTTTTGTTACATTAAAAAAGAGCAGCACGTTTATTTTTAAGTTTACGATACAGAATATTTAAAGCAACAAAACTACAGTAGCTAAAACATGTCAGTGAATAGACACATTACAATGGAGAAAAAAAATGACGAGATCGTTAAACAATATGTGTCTGGCCGGTTAATTCTGGTGGTGTACTGCGTCTCCATTCAATGAAAAGGTTGCAGGTGCGAAACTGGTCGCTAGCTAGTCGGTTGTGTCCTTGGGCAAGGCACTTTATGGACATTGCTTTACCCAGCGGATTAATGGGCTCTACCAAATTGAAGGAACATGTCTATCATATACACACTACACTACAATAGCTTCGGTAACCCGACGGTGGGAATAAGGTGATTTGACAATTGCTCGAGTGGTAACCCCCTTGGTTTACCCATTCACGGGATAAACATGAATATCCTATCCTTTATTTCAATTATGTTTTTTACTTTTCAGCAATGTACGGACACTACTTTCCCAAGCAAAAAGTGCTTGCCTATAACATTTGGAATATTGATGTAAACATCGGATATCTTGTTCAGTTTGCCATAAGTACTTCACTGTGTATCCGTAGCAAAATTTACATACAATTGGTCATTATGGCATTTGGTTTAACATTCTACTGTGAGTACAAACCTACCAACATTTTAGTATGTTATTATTTTATTATTTTAAATTAAGATTAGTTCCAAAATAAAATTCTTAAAACATGTGTAGGGTAATCTTGGTTGTAAGTCTGTTTTTTTTTAAGGTCTGTTTACTTTTTGTTTTGAAAACACGCAGCAGGAACTTTATAAAAAATTAAAAGACGGCAAAACGACAGTCATTAAAACAAGTTTGTTATCCAATCAATTAATTATTGTAGTTATATTCAGAAGTTGCTGCCAAACGCAACATATAAAAAATAAATGCTTTTTTTCCCAAGTAGTATTGGATATTCATGTTTATCCGGCCGTGAGTTGGAAAACCAAGGAATTTAACACATGGGCAATTATCAGATTACCTTGTGCCCGCCGTCAGTTTACCGAGGCTATTGGGATTGGGTTGTGTATGATT
>CH002666.1:218151-242949 GCA_000149265.1 Ciona savignyi | reverse complement strand
ATTTTAACTACTAATTCCATGCCATGTGTTCATATTTTGTGCTTGGGAAGTTGCGATTAGTTTCCTGTTTTTGGCAGCTTGGTCAATAAAATCGTTTCCTGCGAGATCTGTTTAACGCATGCCAAGCCTCGTGTACTAACATGCGTTTCCTGTTATAATTTAGTTATAACCGTGAACAATTCCGTAATATCAGAGAGCACTTGGCGGGGCCTTGCTCGGCTATGTCTCTGTGTACTGCGCTTTAACTGGCTACACGCTGCGTGATAACCCAATAAAATACTTGACCTATGTCCACCCCTTCTCTTACCCCGGTAAAAATCCCGTCTAAAGTTAGAGCGCTGCTACAAATGTAGGGGGGAAAATATTTAAACAGTGACCGACAAGATGGCCAAGAAACAATCGATAAGTTCGTAGGCGCGGCTCCTGCAATTGGCTCTTATAGACTCCGTGAGTTCGGAGGTGAGAAAAGAGGTAGCCAGTATAAAATAGTCATCGTCGTGTATACAATACAAGCATGTGTTTTCAATTAAGGAATATGCTAGAGCCGATGCATTAAACAAACCCAATTACAAATGCAAAATATCAATCCACCCGAAATTAAGGAAAGCAACTTTGTGAAAAAGTTTAGAAACACCGAAGTATCTCAAGTGATAAAACGTCGATACTCTGAAAAATCTCACCAGCGTAGCATACTAACAGAGGCATAATATGCGGTGATCGACAACAGAAAAAATATAGCATTCGGTTGTTTCGTTATTACGAACTACGGTAAGAGGCGGTTCTGAAAAACACAAAAAACTGTCGACATTTTGTCTCGCTGGAGCAATAATAATATTTATTTAATATTACAACAGGAAGATAAAAATATGGATGATGAATATATGATAATTTACAACTGGTATTTCCTTAGCGGTCATAAACGAGAAAATTCAGAAACATGCCGTTTACAACCGAGCCATGACGCTACAAATACTGAATACCTTTATAGGGGAAAGTCGGCACCCATGACCATGCGGGACCTTTGAACCACCCCACTTAAAATCAATACGAAAACTCTTTAGCGCCAATTTTAATCACGAATCGAATCGTTATGAAAACTGATTACTACGTAGAAAATGGCGGGACGTTCGCGGAAATATTGTTGATGTGGTAGTTATGGGTCCCAATTGAAAAATTGGGACACATATTGTTTTTGTCCGTTTTTTTTTTTTCTTTTTTTTTTTTTTTTTTTTTTCTTTTTTTTCTTCGTCAAAGGTTTGACAGGCATGGCATGGCGCCCCGACATCTACCAGAAGGAATAATGGAATCGTAATGAAACTTAGCCATTTGTTAGACAACATGGTCTAGATATGCAGAAACCAAAATTTTGGGTGATAAATCAAGGGGAATTCCCCTGGGACCTTAAAAATCAAAACGGTATTTTTTATAAAAAAAATTAGCTTTTTGTGGCATATCGCTTAAACAGCTGCTCCAATTTGAATAAGATTTGGTAAAATGTAAGTGCATTAGACACTGATTTAACTATTGAAAAAAATAAAAAATTTACCTAGGGAAATACCCTAAAAATAAGATTTTGTTCTCAAATCATGATTGTGACAGGCATGGCATGGCGCCCCGACATCTACCAGAAGGAATAATGGAATCGTAATGAAACTTAGCCATTTGTTAGACAACATGGTCTAGATATGCAGAAACCAAAATTTTGAGTGATAAATTAAGGGGAATTCCCCTGGGAGGTTAAAAACCAAAACGGTATTTTTTATAAAAAAAAATTAGCTTTTTGTGGCATAGCGCTTAAACAGCTGCTCCAATTTGAATAAGATTTGGTAGAATGTAAGTGCATTAGACACTGATTTAACACTTGAAAAAAATAAAAAATGTACCTAGGGAAATACCCTAAAAATAAGATTTTGTTCTCAAATCATGATTGTGACAGGCATGGCATGGCGCCCCGACATCTACCAGAAGGAATAATGGAATCGTAATAAAACTTAGCCATTTGTTAGACAACATGGTCTATATATGCAGAAACCAAAATTTTGGGTGATAAATCAAGGGGAATTCCCCTGGGAGGTTAAAAACCAAAACGGTATTTTTTATTAAAAAAAATTAGCTTTTTGTGGCATAGCGCTTAAACAGCTGCTCCAATTTGAATAAGATTTGGTAGAATGTAAGTGCATTAGACACTGATTTAACACTTGGAAAAAAATTTACCTAGGGACATACCCTAAAAATAAGATTTTGTTCTCAAATCATGATTGTGACAGGCATGGCATGGCGCCCCGACATCTACCAGAAGGAATAATGGAATCGTAATGAAACTTTGCCATTTGTTAGACAACATGGTCTTGATATGCACAAACCAAAATTTTGGGTAATGAATCCAGGGGAATTCCCATAAGACGTTAAAAACCAAAACGTTTTTTTTCTAATATATTAGCTTTTGGGGGCATAGCGCTGGAACGGCTGCTCTAATTTTGATCAGATTCAGTAAAATGTTAGACCATTAGACACTTTGTGCCAATTAAAAAATAGAAAACATTTACTTAGGGTAATTTCCTTGAAAACGAAGATATGTTCTTGAGTTACGATTGTAACAGACATGCCATATCGCACTGACATCTCTAATAAGCAGTCTACAAGTCAGATTAAAACTTTAAGAAGTGTTCCATAACATAAGTCACTTATAAAAACAGAAACTTATCTACTAAACCCAGGGGAATTTCCTGAAACCATTAAAAAATAAATCGGGCTGTTTTATGAATTTAGCATTATTTTACTACAGTGCTTGAAAAGAAGCTTTAATTTAAAATATTTGTGGTGAAATGTTCGTAAATTTTAGACGTTTATCTTTTATTTAACTGCACATGAAAAATAAGTTTGGTTGGTTAACTATGGGACCCATGCGTTTATGCTTGCAGAAACAAACTATATATACTCGGTGTATAAAATACAAATTGTGGTTAGGGACCCTGTAGCATGAATATATGGCACACAACATGTGTTTTACAAATAGTGGTGGTTAAACACGTGGTTGACACTTTCTAGTTGTTTTTGTGTTTTGTGTACTGTTTTTAAACTATGACTCCCAATCGTAATTTCGTTTTAGCAACAAGGCAGCATATTGTTAAGATTAAATAATTTTAGTCAGTGATAGAGTATAGGTAACTGTTTCTGTTTAGTAGACTGTTTACAAATCAAAGCTATATTTTAATGGTAATTTTTAAAAAATGTTGGACTTTGTAGGTAGGGACCATTGAGCCACCTTTTACAGGGACCAATGAACCATTACTTCGTACCTAATGACGGGCTTTTAAAGGCTGGTGTTAATATTTTATCGTGATTTTAATAATTTTTTTATGGTTTAATCAGTTTAAAACACATGCGTCTAGAGACAGAACGGTAGTCTGATTTTTCTCTGCTGGATGGCGCTATTTATCAGCTGTACTAAAGCGGGGAGGAGGGAAACTACTAACTAAAATTATGGACACTAATTTTAACCCATTCCTGAACACTAAACTCAACCGCAAGACTAACACTAACTCTAGCGCCATGTTTATTACACCATTTACGCATTTTAAGTAAATAGTGTTTACAATCAAAAAACTGCAAAGAGATCGATTACTTTAGCCAATGCTTGGAAAAATTTCATAAATGCTCAAACAAGCTGAATGCGGGGTTATGATGAGTTTGTTTATAACTAAGAAACAAAAGAGTTAAAAAAACGGAAAAAAAGCTCCCCGTAGGGGAATCGAACCACAGTCTCCAGCGTGACAGGCGGTGACGCTTACCACTACACTAACGTGAAATACGTTTAGTAAGTGCGAAAACTAGTATAAGACCACTCAGTCGCGGGTGCCTCTAAATACTACAGGACCGCTTAGATCACTTAGATTGCTATAGAAAGTAATTCTAACCCTGTCCCAAACACTAATCTCAACCCCAGAACTAACTTTAACCCCAACCCTAACATTAATATCGAAAATAGTTACTCCCCAGATAATTCCAAAAAAATAAATAGCGCCACCCAGCACAGAAAAATCAGACTACCGTTCCGTCCCTAGTCGCATCTGTTTAAAACAAGTATACTTGTACAATACAGGCCTATCAGCCAATAGGTTATACCATAATTTCATATTTGAATAGCCTAAAAATTTTATTTTAACGAAACACCTAGTATGCAAACTGCAATACGGTAATATGTTAATTAATATGCCTTTGCAGAAATTTAGTTAAGGATAAATTCTTTTAGTTGAAGTTACCCAAATTAAAAATGCCCCTTAAAAACAAATTTTCACATGGGTCTTTCAGTAAAGTTGAAATGAAAATTGCTTTGGAATCTGTCATCATGAAAAAAGAAATCTGTTCAACAGAACATGTTTTTGCCAAGCGAAGTTTCTAATTAAATTAGCAGAACCAGAAAGTTTACGCAAGAAAAGAGTACCAGTCCAGTTTCAGATCCAGAAGGAGTAAGTCGGAAACAATTTTCAGCCTCATCCACATGCTCGCTCCAATTGGAGAAAAGAACAGCAATCGAAAAAAGATGAAGTCAAGTATTATAACAGATTAACCATACAAGGTGGCTTTGGAGAGAGATGCAGAAGCTAAATATTTTCATCACTTAAAGAAAGAGTGATATCTAGGCAGAAATTGTTCACATGTTCGGGTAATTTAGAAAGCAGTAAAGAGACCGATGCTGAAAAAGGTTTTAACATGGTGTTATCTTCTGATGCAAAAGTTGATGATTTTGTTGAAGTAGAATACGATGGGAAAAGAGCCCTTTTTTGTATGCAAGCTGCAGCAAGAACTGGAATTATCTTTTTCTTCTAAAACATCCTAAGTCCGATGGTTTTGTAGACCCGGTCTTACATGATATACATTCTGTTTCAATTGATAAAATTGTACAAATAGTATAATCCCCCTTGTATATTGGTACCGCCAGTAGATCAAACGAAATAAAACAGTTCACTGCAGACCAGTCTAAATATACATTTGAACAGATGCAATATATGAGACAATTGTGGGGGTGATACATTTTCCAAGTGTTAACTGTTCGCAGTAATAAATATAACAGTACTGTAGTAAGTGTTAATAAAACTTTTGTTTGTTTAAAGTGGGTTGTGGTTACTACATTGATTGAGTTATGTGATTATCAATTAAAATAACTGTTAATTTTAAAGTGGCTCAAAGGCCCCTATAGGGTGGCTCAAAGGACCCAACCGTAGGGGACCATTGAGCCACTTTGAGTCTTGGTACATTTTGGGCCCCTGTCAGCACAGCTTACATTTAAAAAGCTTCAAACGTTATCAAAATAAACTCCAAACATGGTAGCACTGGTAACACTTGTTTTTAACGCAAGTGCATCAACCATAGAAATCTTATGAAACATTTTCGAAAAAGTGGCTCACTGGTCCCGACTTTCCCCTACTAAATGTTTTGTCCCGTCGCTAATCCGCCATTCCGCCAAATCTTCACCGATTTTGAAACAATCCGATAAACTCAATGAACGAGACGATGTAAGCTGCTAAGGTCAATGAATATTGATTTCAAAAACATTGCTGGATAAAACAAATTCATAACACCTGTTTGGGAGCAAAAATTATCTTCGGAAAAGATAAAGAATTTGTCTTCTGGTCGAGAAAAAAAAAGAAATTCCATAACTTTCATTCATAAAATTAACCTGTCAATTTAATGAAGACGCGAAGACTAAATAAACAAACACTTCGCCATAACCTTCTCGAGAGACCATGGATTAAAGTTGGTATTAATATTTATTTGGTATTGGCAATAACAATTTTCTTGAAACTATTTTTTTATTCCGATTTTGCTATGGTTGTTGGAAATTATGAATATGCATAGTAACTTCGTTCAAAATATTCAACCAAATGGTTTTCGTCGAAACACGCAATCACCAACAATAGCCGACAAGGCGCATTACTCACCACTGCAGCGGTAAAACGTTTATGTCGTTGAGTTAGGATATTTTAAGATGGTTATACCATATAGGTCTTTGTCAAGATCAAATCAAGTGTGTTTACCTGTTGTCTTTATATTTTTTAAAGAAAGGCAGATGTTGTGTTTTTCTTTTCACGTTTTTTTTTTTATAAAGGTTAGTATATTCGTGTTTTATTCCCGTGAGATGTCGTATAACCAATTAATGTACCTGGTGGACCTGTGAAAAAATCTAAGACTTCCGGTATCAGGAATTTGAGTTTTTATGAATCAGTCTGCATTGGAGAGTTAGGAAGAATAATTAGTTGAACGCCTTTTGTACAAGGAAGCGTGCTCAAACAAGGAACTGTCAGACTACCACCCGTCGGCCGCGGGGCCATTTGGCCGTAAATTTTAAACTACACAAAGCAATAAAATACACAAATATAGATCATTTTATTGGTTTTAAAGAATGACACAAATCTACAGGAAACGTAAATACGATATTAAATACTGACATCATTTTAAAATACTTTCGAGTAATTTTGTCATAATTGAACGGTTTTGAGAAGTAAAGCATCAAGTGTCTAAACGCTTGTCTTAATGTTTATTGTTTTCCATGCCAATTACAACCTTGTATACGACGCAATTCTACATTCCTGTGTATTGTAATGACATAATGAAAAACGATAGTAATACATCATGCACGTCTTAAAAAAAAACAATTAATACCCCAAACAAATAAAAAAAACTGCTTCATAACACCAGCAACCGCCTGTGTAACCTTACAACAGGCCAACGGAGCTTTAATCGATTCATGCAGATAACACGGACACGACATGTGACTAATACAACAAAATCCGCTTTAAAACGGGTTTCCGACAAATCGGACACTCAGTCATGCGATCCCCACACAGCTGGCATGTTCCATGGCCGCATAGAAATATCATGTTCTTTATCCGGTCCATGCAAACGGGACACATGACCTGGAAACGATTTTTGAGTGAAGTCTTTCAACAGGTATTTGTTGGTGTTGTTGATTGATTTTGATTTAAAGGAATTGTTGATTATTTTTCCACCCGATCTAATAATTAGCATCGGGAAATATAACACAAATAATTAGCATCGGGAAAATAAAACGTAAACAAAACACGAAACGTCAGTAAAAAAAACAACAAAACGAAATCCAACAAAAAAAAAACAGATAAACTCTACGTCAAAAATGAAAAATCTAGTTTAACTACCTCGTGAACAAACTTTAGGTATATAGGTAATTTCGCTATCTTCACCTTAAATGTACGATTTTGAAAGGGGCTTTTATACGTCAAATTAATAATCCAAAAAGAAAAATGGAAAAAAGTGGGCAGAAGGATATTTATTTTAGCAAGGTATGATGACTCATTAGAAAAACAGTATAAAAAAAATTTAACGACCGCGGTCGTAAAACCGAAGTTTACCTGCTCTTTAATATCTTGCAACTGCTGTTGCAACTTTCGAATTTCGGCCTCACTGTTTCTACTGTCCTTCGACAAATGGTTGGCCATGTTCTGGTGACGGTGGCTTCCGTTGTGGGAGTTCCCCGGCAACGAGACGTTCGTGTTGCTCGCGGAAGTCTTGACGTTGTTCCCCATCGGTGCCAACGAGTTTTGCGTCATGGCGGTGAGCTGGGGAAATGGAAAACGTTTTGGTATTTTTAAACGCCCTTCACGACTACAAAAAACCCGCATCACTATGCCACTCTCGCTACTATACCACTCCCGCCAATATACTACTTTTACATTACAGTACATGATACTGAAGCCGTTTTACAAACCCTCGTTATTATGCCACTTTCCTTCGGTCTCGACGAGTGGCATAGTATTGGGATTTGACTGTAAAACTTCCGTAAACGGCTTTGATAAACTACATTCACGATTTTAATACAAAATTAAAACCTGCGACGATTTCGGAGAAGCGTTCGAAACGGGAGCGCGGCACTCCGCAAAAGGATGTCGACTTTCGATCGGTTCACGGCACCTCAAGCATTTCTTCATAAGATTCGAACAGCCTGTCATATAAAAGCATAAGATGGCAGATGTTTCACAGCTGGTAGGGTTGTTAGCTCGTTTCTAAGGTCTCGTAACGCGACTGATACATATACACTGGTCTATGCAAAAATATATCACCAGTTCGAAACTTAGCTTACCTTGGCAAGCGCAAATGTGGCCGCACGGTTTAAATACGACGGACGATCGCTTGTCAGAGCAAACACAGCATTCTTCAGCCTAAATATTTGCAAATTTATTTGTAATAAAACTGTAAACAATATTTTTATAACATTGGAAAACTAGATGACGAATCTATATAACATTGGTAATTTATACGATTTTTTTTACATTTTTATAAAATTAATTGACTAGTAAACAAGTAAATAGGATCATTAGTAATATATAAAGCCACCAAAACACATCCTTATCTAAAGATGCATAAAGACGAGATGAATAAAGCTATACATTAGGGCTGGGCCATTACCACTTGTCTTGATGTTACGGCTTCCTTGCAGAGCAAACATTTTTTAATTCGGTCACTGCAACTCGCGCACGCCACCGCGTGTCCACATGGCCGCAGGATGGTGTCTCGAGGAGAGTCCGAGCAAATCTGTATTTTGCGACAACTTAAATGAAAAGATAAGTACGGTCGTGTGGCCCAACGGGTAACGCGACCGATACGTATACCGACTCATATTAAAAACGTTACAGGTTACAAGCCCATCATGGGTTAGTAACTTGGCCTTGGAAATAAATCATGAAAGTTAACATGTAATTGACACATTGTTTAAACAATAAACAGAGAAACCTGTTATTATGTTTGTGTATCCAAAGAATACTTAACGCACACTAAAAGCGGACATAATAAGCGGTATATCTACGAAACTGTATCGTGAAAACGTTACTGAATGGGAAAACCAAGCAGGTTAACACACGGGCAATCGTCAGATCACCTAACGCCTACCGTCGGGTTACCGTAGCTATTGCAGTGTGTATGATACACGTTTCGTCAATTTAGTAGAACCCAATAATCCGTTTGAGTTCAGGCAATGTCCGTCAAGTGTATTGCCCAAGGACACAACCGACTAGCCAGCGACAAGTTTCAAACCTGTAAAAATTACGGTTGAAAGGCGCCGTACTAACCCATCAAACTAATCGGTCAGAATAACGTACAAAGAAAAGTAATAATTTTGTAGGAAATTGTCTCTCACCATGCATTCGTCCGCTTCATCGTCGTAGTTGTTGTTCTTTGCACCGTCCATGCCTGGTAGTGGGCTCGGATTGGGGGAATTCCCGCGCGACGTACCGTTTTTGGTCTTGGCGTTGTTCATGGGCAAAAACTGTTCCGTTCTGCATTATTAATTAAGAAATAATATTAGTTGTTTTATATCTAACTTTAAAATACCAATCCGACGAAATTGGTTAGCAGCTATGGACTTTATACTAATTAAATATCATAATAGGCTTATTGGGTTGCAAGGTCTTTGGAAATACAATGACCACGCTCCTTCTACCGACACACATTACACCAGTTGTTACAGGTTCAAAAGCGGTTTCACCTTGGAATATTCTCAAGCAGATTGCTTCCTCGAAGATCCGCCAACGGCGTCATGGTAGGCGTCATCGTGACGTCATTGTTGCGTGGAGGAGGCGGGCTTGAGCTTAACGAGAAAAAAAATTTTTGACCATAAAAACTAAACAAGATACTTCTAATGTATGTAAATTTGTGTTTGTGTTACTTAATGTAATTTTGGGCAAAGTCAGCAACTTTTAATGTCGCTTCAGTACATCTATTTCAATGCGTCCTTACGTGACTTTCATTGTGGACTTAGATCAGAACTTCGATTGTTAGGTTTTCGAATAAAAGTTCGGACAAATATATAAATTGTTATGTTTTTAAATAAAATTCGAGTAATAAACCATTTCTGCGCCATTTAACAATTCATGGGTAATAATATGTCCGAACAGGCGTACAGTGAACAAAGGTGGTCGTATTTTAATGTGGTGTTTGTGTTAGGTATTTCAATTGCGTGTTTGTAAAGGTTTGAGTACCCGTCGTCTAGAAAGGAGTCGACTCCTCCTACTGCCCCGTCGACATTAGAAGAATGAAGATTGAACGAGGAAGTTTGGTTCACCGTTGAAGTGGTGGGAGAGTCGAGCGCAGATGCTGATGATCTGCTCGGCAGTTTCGGGTTGTTTCTGCGGATGTGTTTCGTTACTTGACCCGCGAACGGGTGATGCGGGTGCCGGTTTTACACACACACACACACGCACGCACGCACGCACGCACGCACGCTCACATACACGCTCGTGAGCCGGCGGATATGTGTATGATTCATACCACGGTACCACAACCAAGGTAACGCATATTTCAAATATACAGCAAAACGATATTTTATCACATTAAGAAAACAATTAAGCAATAATAGACACGCATTCGCGTTGTCGGTATTAGAAATAAGGAACGTACGACTCGGCACTGGCTTTGACCAGCGCTTTGCACAGGTTGGGGTCGGGACAGAGGTCAAGTGGGTTGTGCAGGTCTTTGTTCTTGAGATTCAGATCGGCTCCGTTGGCAGCAAGAAACTGAGCAATGGAGGCGCTGCTGTGGCGGTCGGCGCCTTGACCACCAATCCCCATCAGAACCTAGAGAAACGGTTTCTTTATAACAACCCATATGACCCAGTGACTTAAAATAAGCAGTAAAACGATTTAAAAAACACAAGATATTAAAATCAATATAAATGGTAATTAAAATGGTGAATTTGACCCAGTGACTTGTAACATGCCGTAGAAACGAAATAAAAAAGCACAAGTTATTAAAATTAATATGATGGTTATTACAATGGTGGTTCTAACCCAATGACTTAAAACACGTAGTAAAAACGAAATACATCGATGTACCTTCAGCCTACCTCTTCCGCCACGCGATCTAACCAGGAAAACAACTTTGAAACTAGAATCACATGATGCGTGATCATGCCAGACTGCATCATCTATTATTTATTTGCCTACTCGATCCTAACAAAAACAGCTTAAAATTAAAATGCATTTATTTTTTGGACAACTATTAGCCTAAACCAAACAGCAGGTGATATTGAAACAGTAAAACTAAGCATTTTGGCATGTGGTTAAGCGTTTTTAATCCATGGACAAAAAATACCCGAATGTAATAAACATCGTGCTTAAAACAACATGTAATACAAGAGAGCTCTTTTACCTCAAATTGAATTTAAAGAATGAAGAAAATGACAAACAGTAAGGCGACCTCTATAGCTGTATACACAGGGAGATTGGAAAGAAGTAAAGATGTTAACAATGATATGCCAATGAAATCCGTAATAAGGAATTGGGGTGTGTTCTTTTGCTGAGGTGAATGCTCTTGTGTGACAGGTTGTGGTAGTTTTTCTATATTGACTATGTTTCCAACGCATTCCTCTGCGTCTGAGTCTTCAATTGGAGTTTCGGAGACCACGAACTTCAGGCTGGATTGGAATTCCTGTAGTGGCGAGTGTTTGCGACTCGGTGATTCGGTGAGTAACCGGCGGGTGGCGACAGCGAGCTGCCGGAGTTCGGAAACCACGTCTTCCACGTTTTCAGTGTGGCTCAGTATGTAAGAAATCTCCTGAACCAAAGATCGACTCTCGCTGATGGTTTCCTTTATCGGAGACGGACTAGGAATGAATTTGGGAGCTGCCGGCGAAGTTTGTGTCGCCTCGTCTATTGCCATGAATCGTGGTGCTATATTTAAAGAGCTAGTATTGAAGTCTCGGTTTGAAATGGTGTGTTCACTGAAAGTTTCTGATTCGGGGGAAGAGGCAGAGTTCTCAACCCGGGATACTTTCGACTTTTGCTTCTCGAGCTCATCTGACTTGTGAGAGAGTTGATACTTTACGTCCGCAAGCCGAGTTTTCAAGATGAAATTTTCGTCTTCCAAGTCCTGCAGAGCATTCCGGAGGACCTCGACTTCATCTTCAAGAAACTGGAGATCACTGGAACTTGGTTTCCTTGAGCCGCTGCTTCGATCCAACAATTCCCTGAGTTGTTTTCCCAAACTCTCATTCTCCAACTCAAGAGCGATGACTTTCCTACCGAGAGCAGTAGCCTGGTCCTCATTTAATCTCAACTTCAGTTCGCTGTGAATGTTTTCCTCGTTTGGTCCATGAGTAGTCGCTTTTCCCACCTTGCACTTACCATGATGCTCTTTGTACTTTTCCATTTCTATCTCTGTCCGAACCAATCGGTCAAGCACAGACTTTAACTCCTCCTCTTGAAATTTCAACTTTATTCTGAGCTCCTGTGTGGAATTTCGGTCGAATTCCGCGTTTGATTGGTTTGCTGGTGTCGAGGATGCATGCAGACTCAACTGGTCGACAGTGTTCCTAAGCTGCCGGTCTTCCTTCTCCAAAATTTCGATCCTAGTTTCAGCTGCGATGACCTTAACACGGCAGTCCTCATTCTCTCGTTGGAATTTCTGCATTCTCTTCTCTGCAGTTTGCAGTTCGTAGTGCAAGGAAACGGCAACGTGTCGACTTAACTTCACCTCGTCCGTCAAACGACCGATCTCCTCGTCACAGTTCTCTGGTCGCTGCTCGAACCGACGGAGTCGGTATTCTAACACTTTGTATGCGCGCTTATACGCCTTCAACTCTGCGTTAAGTCGCATTATTTCTACATGGTCATCGTTGGGAAAATCGTCAAAGTTGTCGTAGAGTTCATAACCTTCGGCGGATACCACCTCTAGATCGTTCAGCACAGCTAGAAATGGCAGTTTCAGTTCAGGGTAGTTAGTTTCTAGGGATAAAACATACGATCGCAGAAATTGAAGGTCGATGCGATTCTTTGACATGCGATGCTTCAGTTCTTGCTTCGTGGTTACACCGCTGCTTTGATTTAAACGCAAACGCTGAGGCGAAGCGGTTATATCTTTAGTTTCAGAGATTGGTTCAATTGAGAATTCGGTGGCGGATGACGTAGACGGTGACGTAGGGGTACTGGCTGATGAGACGGATTCCGGTTCTTCGGTAATTTCGAAGTTGTAGCCTGTACTAGTGGGCACAAAACACGCGTCTCCAACAATTTCTTTGTTGTCATCGCTGACAGAGGTTTGTGTTGCCGCGTCAACGTGCTTCACAAACACCCTTTGGTGCACTTCCGTAAGTGAAGCGATTGATCTCCGGTTTTTGCCGCGTGCTTTCCCCGGGCAGCTTATTGCCCTTCTGGAGGGAAGTGGGCCGCATTTTGGCATATCTATCACCAAGCTTTTGGGAAATTGTTTCGAAGATTTGCTCCTAACGTATGAACAGTCATGTTTTCGTACTTCAGACGGTCTTAATACTTTGTTTTCCGGAATCTTGTATATTGACCCCGACTGTTTTTCCGCCTTTTGCTCAATTACGTTTTTAAGTTTAATTTTTTCAATGTCGCCTAAATTATTTTTATGCAGAACTTGCATTGAAGCGCCAGTGGAAAACTGTCCAGTCGCGAAAATCCCGTCTCTGGTTTCCTGGGTAAACCGACCAAGACTACGTGTCATACTTGAGCGCATGTGACTGCTGACTGGTCTATGCTGGTCGGAACTCTGAGAGAGGAAATTTGTATCTTTGTACTCACAAGCGGTAGTTACCGGAGCCAGATCGTTCCAAATAGCACGGCGCGGGAAGCGCTCCTTTTTACGAAGAAACTCGTGGGATGAGAAATGATCCAACATGTGCTGCTCATAATGTCTTTTGTGCGAATGCGGCTGGAGAACGTGTAGGGATTTCTCGTTCGCCTTATCCGCACCAATTGTCGATTTATTTGAAGAACACCGGGCGAAATCTGAGTGAATAGGCGTTGGCTTCAACGCCACCGGTCTGACTTTGCTAACTTTCGGGCTGCCTGGGCGAGATGTTGATTCGTCGTTGTCTTTCGGGGCTGAAATCGCGGTTGTTTCTACAGATTTCGCCATCATGTCTGCCGTATCCTTGTTCATGACGGAGCAACGGCAACCACTGGTACAAGAACACGTGTGTGGGGCGTTGTCACTCATCTTTTACACTTGAGCGGGACATGAGCACTTAAACTAAGGATTCTTTTTTCAATTTAAGGCAGCAGCATTCAATATCTATAAGATACGAAAATTAAGATAAACAAAACCTTTGCCTTTAGAAGGTTTCTAATTAAGCATAGCAACCTTATCTTTGAGAAATTTAAAATAGAAAGCATCAACGTAACTTGTTTACATGAAATACCACAGATACTACTGTTTAAACAATTCACTGTCCTGTAGCTGGTACAACGTCACTGTGTTCTCTGATATTCCATATTAAACAGCATCAGCCCTCGCTCTTCTTAATATGGAACCACTTGCGTGTTTGACGATCGATATTTCGAGGTATCTTTGCCGAGAGAGAAACGCAGAGAAAGCGTTCGGAGAAAAACGAGAGGAACGAACACATGCATTTTACATGAGGGGCCACCGGCCCTTAGCATATGGTGTGCAAAGGAGAACAGGAGTCACTGTCCTTAGCGATAACAATGCAAACCAATCGGTACACAAGTTTAAATTACAAAACTAAATCTAACCCCACCTTCCCTACAGTAACATCTTGCTTGTCTTGTAACGTCCGTAGCTGCCAAAGCGTATGGTGACGCAAAGCTTCGTGTAAAGGGGTATCTCCGTCTTTATCGGTGAGATTGACACAAGCACCCTCACGTACCAGCAACTAAACAATGAATATCAGTGGCAACATAAATAACAAAAAATACTTTTAACTTCATGAACAGGCATGCGATATCTTGTGCACCGTTACATATTACTAAGTATAAGGTACATGGAAAAATAGAAGGGCGGGGTTAAAAATCCTGTCCCAAAAAGTGTAATCCTCAAGGACATGTCCCAATTTCTCGCCCTGATTTTCAGTATTGATTTATAGATGAGTAGAAATTAATCTTTTGGTTATAACTAATGATTGGAAATCTATAAAACCTTTAAGATACATCTGCTGTGTGTCTCGACGAGACTACGTGCGTTGGATACTTTCTTCACAACAACACGCGCATCGTCTTATCATTTACAACATAGCACAATTAAATTCCATTCGGTTTATTTTGAATTTGTCCCTCACATTAAACGAATATCGAAAGGTTAACGGATCTTATGCGAAATATATTACGGAGGAAATTAACAAAATGTTACTAGTACTCATAAAATAAAACAATCTGAAATCTCACCAGTAAATAGTGTGTACGCACGAAAAATATTCGGACCATTTGATATCCTTAAGTTAGAGTATACGTCATACTTACCCTAACAATCTGTGTATGCTGTCTCTCTACTGCCAGGTGAAGGGGAGTCTGCTGGTTTACGTTTTGTATATCGAGGTTTGCGTGGCCCTGAAACCAAGCGATAAACATCTGGGTTTGCTTTTAGGGTACACAAACCAGGCCTATGCCGGATTTTTACTTGTAAATCGCGATTGGTGTTATAACCACTGTATAATTGATAATACACGGTGTGGTGGTTATCATCTACTTCTTAGAATAGCAAATACACACTGTCTAATTGTATTATATAACATAAGCTAGAGTATCTCCAGAAACCCAATGTCGGTTGGTGATGACTTGTCCGTGCAATAACCCCCTGTGTTTTCCCAATAAAACATGTTAGTCATATATTCTAAGTAACATAGTCCATAAATATCAAATATTAAAGAAATAAAATACTAATTTGCAGAAATCGTATAAATACACACCACTTTGACGAGTAGTTCAGCTACTTCAAGGTGATTATTTAAAGCAGCGAGGTGCAAGGCAGTGTAACCGTCGTCTTTCTTCTCGTCGACTATCCACGGGCGTGTGAGCTTATTCAACAGAACTCGCATTGCGCTGGAATACACCACGGAGGCTTGTTAGCTCGACGTGTTACTGCACTGCAGTCACAACAAAGTTTAAAGGGCTTCCGAGGCTTGATATTAGTGATGCGATATATAGAATTTCAAATATCAAATTTTTGTATTCGTAAGAAACTACTTGATGGTTAAATATGTAGAACAGTTATTTTTGTATAAAAATTTGTATTCGGTATCAAATTTTGTTCAAGCCTTTTATATCTTGTAAGATAAAGTCGACATACTGTTCCACATATTCAACCATACAGTAGTTTCTCCTTTGCTAGAGTGTTATCGAGGTTTATATTAAAGCTTTCGGTATTTTTATCAAGTCACGAAGAGTTTAACCGTTTCCTTCGTTTTATAATTAAATTCGTAATCTTCAGCGCATATCGGCGAAAATCAACTTTTCTTTCAATAAGAAAACTTTTGCTGTCAGATTGCACTTGTAACCCAAGATTTTGGGAGATATTGATCAACAAGTTTTGTGCCAAAATAAATAAATTTTGCCGCAGCCTAGAAAGAAAAGATATACCGAAAACTAAAAGTTTTTTAAAACGACAAAAATGTGGAAGTATAATACATACCAAGGTAAAAATTCCACGTACATTACATTTTAATTAGGAAGGATAGTAATTAGTAACAATTTATGCATTCCCCTAGTTTAATATTTAATGCCGGTCACTTAACGGACATTGTCTGAACCCAGCGGATTAGTGCTAAATTAAAGAAACGTGTGAATCATACACAACACACTGAAAACCTTCGGTAACCCGATTATGGGATCTGACGATTGTCCGTGTGTTAACCCCCTTGGTTTTTCCATTCACGGGAATAAACATGAATATCATATCGACCTATCCTATCCTAATTCCGTAGTTTCATATTTACGTATATTAGTAATGCACGCTAAGACTTATTTGATTGAAAAAATACACTGAAATAAGGACATGACATATTTAAGGACGGAAATATAAAAGCTCATTAAGAGATGAGTGGGTGTAAGGTCTTGCGTCTGTTATGGTTGTCTGATTGGCCATCACTACATTAAGGTGGTTGTAAAAAAGGCATAGCGCGATGACCCACTTACACTTTCACGCGGCAAAACGTAGCTAAAAGGACAGAGATCGCGACCACACCCACCCAGCATTCTGGGAAAGCAATACCATGTGATTCGAAAAGTATTCCAATAATGCTGCTTTAAATAAGAGACACAACAAAGCAGTATTATAGATTGATTTCATACCATACAAACTACAAATAATATACGAACGGACCGATTAATTTAAAATGTGTGTTTAAACACTATAATAAAAACATATATTTTTGATTAATTTCTTTTAAAACAACGTATGCGGTAGTCCAGGGGTGGGCAACTTCTCTAGTTGGCGGGCCAGATGTAAAAAATATTACAGGAATAGTATTCAAAATCTTGATTACAGAGTATGTTTAGATAGTCTGCGCGGGCCGGTCAAAATCACTTCACGGGTCGGACCCGGCCTGAGGTAGACGAACCTACCTGCACCAATCAATAAAAAATATATATATTCCAATAAAATTTAATGACGAATTGCAGTATAAAGAAAATAATCATAACCTCAAGGAAACACACATGAGAAATTAACAGCCGTTGTCACACCGAATCACAAATTTCACCTGACAATAAAACTAGTTTAAAGCAAAGAAACGACATCATCAATACGTTTTAAAAACTTGCCACTTTTATATTGCGCTGATATAAAAAAGCGCTTTGTTAATTCTTTGAGAAAGTAACTACAATTAAACAAGGTACCATGGTTAATATTGGGTATTGGTACATCCTGGTGTTGAATGTCCAGCATCAGCTCGACTTCTGTCCAAGCATTTGTGATGAACTGTTTATCCAGCGTTTCTCAAACTATGGGTCGCGACCCACCGAAAGGAATGTTGGTGGGTCGTAAAAAGTTATAGAAAGCTCTGATTAACTATACTGGCTATTTCCTATACAAAAATTAAGGGGAAATTATCATAATTGTGACATCACACAATCTTGAATCGTGGCGTGATCTTCACCTGACCTCAGGTCATTGAACCTTTCGTCTCTCACACATGTTACAACAACTATATATAAAAAGTTAAGTGGGTCGCCATAAATTGTGGTAATTAATAGTGGGTCCCAACTCTAAAAAGTTTGAGAACCACTGGTTTATACTGTTTATAATCTTTAATATCACAAATAGCCACCAACCTTTCCCACCGGACCTATTTTTACATGGAAATAGATTTTAAATATCTAATTTTACAGCATTTCTGCCCGGAGTTTTGTTAAACATTTCATTCCCATATCTGGCTTAGTTTAGGCTAATTTACTCCTCGCGGATATTTTTTTTTTCAGGGTGACGTTACAAATTATGCTGGCCGTTTTAAAAGTAATAGTTTATATATTCGTTTGAACTGCGATTTTTTTAATTCAAATAACCGACGTATACAGAGAACGTTCGCATATGTGAGAGTGCTTTCGTCGCAAGAGGGCATCTCACGATCAGTCCTAAAGGAACGAGTGAACTGTCTGGAAATGTATGGTCTCTTTTTGCAGTAGTTGCTGGGTTCTTTGCCCAATGGTTGTAAATGGGATACTTTTTCATTTTAGTTATTTCAGTTAATCTTTAAATATGTTTATTGGTGCTTGCAACAAATGCGGTGTCCAGCAGGATAGGAAGTTCTGTAGTTGTTGGTATAATTTAGTATATATTTGTTTCTATATTTCTTTTTTATATTACTAAACATGATGGCGGGTTTCAAAACCGGGTGTTTAGCAAAGTGGATTTTGACAACTTTTCCTTCAAAATGGCCTTCTCTATTGAAAAAAGATATTGGTGTTTTTCGTTAATTTCTAACATGCTATTGAAAAGGAGTAGCGTCAACACGTTCACCCACTGACCTTTTGGATTATCTCTCATCCACCTTAACCTACTGAAAATTTTCGCGTTCGCTGTCCGCGTAAACAATCAAACCCTCGGGCCAATGTCTGATAATGCAAGGAATTCCTGCGGCGTAAACGTTAAAATTATATACACAATAAACGGCGGATACCCAACTACTGTTTATTGAAACTATTAAGATAATATTGAATTTCCAAACGTACAATATCCGAAGACTGTGGTTGGTGCAAGAAAAAATAAGGCCAGCAAGGCTAGGGAGTTATTTGGGAGTATTCGGAAATGCCGTGGTTAGAAAACTGTTTTAATAACTTTTAACAAAGTTCAGAGAAAGAGCAGAAACAGCTAATGGCAATTAAAATATTTTTTTATTTAGAAAAATTAATCGTAGCCCCACTTGGGGCAGTATTGTGACTGGAACTCTTTACTTTATGACCCTTAACCTTTCAGTGGTTGGTTATTTTACAAAATGGAGTTGATCACTTGCGGTTGTTCGACAATGCTCTGAAGATGGCACTACGTCATTGGTGACGTAGCATGCTCCAAGTAAGGTTGAAATTACTTCGAATTGCGTCTGGCCTAATAAAGCGGCCCGTATATCACATACAGATAAGACATAATACTTTCACTATGAAACACTTGTGCGACGACATCTTCCCACGGAGCGGTTAGTAAGCTGGATAGCATAAAAAGTGACTAGACACAATCAGCTTGTCGTGAATTTTAATGATTGGCACACAGTTCTAACCAGACTGGTGGAAATCGGAAGTGAGTTCAATTATGTTCGTATTATCAGAAACCTAATGGACCGACACTTGAGGAAATGTATTTGTGCTTTTTAGACAAATTATTTGACAGAAAAACTGATATCAGGTGATATAAAAAATGTCGGATGTGTAACATATATCGACGGAAAAGTTGATAGGCCTACGCTACTTTTGAATCCGAATATGTATAGAAAAAACCTCTGTACGAAAAACTTGAAATTTAAATTACACTGAAACGGCAGGTTAATTAATTAGAAAAATAACGTGACCTGTGAACGTGAATTAAAAAAAAACAAGATGTAAATCATGATCACCTTGGGCAACGGTTTAAGGGATCGTCTAAATTCGGCAGTTCCTCGCAGTTGCCCAGCGCGCATCATCAACCCAAATTAACTTTCCTCTCAACAGCTGAGCGTCACATGCACGGAACGTCAAGCCCGTATGAGGCTGTAATTGCCAGCACGAAGCTGCGCAGGCGCGAATCTACGTCGCCACGCGCCAGCACTGCGTTTCATCTCATCTCCAAGGGGACAATAATCTTGCTGACTAAAATTGAATACGAAGCCTGGCATATCTACACGAAATCTGGTATGTCCACATTATAGCCCATACTGAGATTGGTAAGTAATATTGAAAACTACAACAAACACAATTTAATAAAATAAAACAATCGAACAACTAAAACAAGAAGAAAAAATTAGCGTTGAAAATGTCAACGTTTAAGGGCAACCGTTGGATGATTTCACTGCTATTCAGAAACTGGTACTGAAAGCCAACTGTATGAGTCAGTAACCAGTTGTACGGGCATGCAAAAGACTTTTCTCTGAATTCGGCGATTTATTGGGTTGGTACGAAAAGAGATTAAACAATTCCGTGTTTATTTGTAGAAACAGTTTCACGGCAACTCCAAATCCGATACTGACCATAAAATTGAAATATTCCTAAGTGACCACAGATCGTAGTCACATCGATTATGCAGAAACGTGTATTTAAAGAGTGCTAATTTGCGTGCTGCTAATGCGGCGTGATAAAGATGTCAACTAAAAGACAGCACTCAAAGGGGCGAATTGAAGCAGTTGCGTGATGGCAGCTGAATCGTCCAGGGCCATGGGAGTCTACAGAAGTGTCGACGTTCTGAAGGTGCTGAAGCATAGGGCGATGAAAATAGCAGCAGTGACGGAGCGCTATATAAGCGGTGGCTGGATTCAGAAGGACATCATTATCAGTTCGCTCTCTCAAGAGCTTTAGAATCATTAGAACTTTTCAACCCAGACCAGAAAACCGATCCGATTCAAAACGGTAGCTTACACAGCCGAAAGATCAGCAGCATACAGCCTTGGGCGGAAAAAAATAAGAATTTCAGAATAGCATGACCAATTTTTATTTAAATTACGCGGAATTAGTTCGGATGTATACAGTGCAACTAAAACAAAAGAATGTGTTTGTCTAAAAAAAACGACAATAATAATAAACAGGGCTCAAAGCTTTAACGTCCTTACCACGCAAACAATTAAGTTACTTATGATTCGTTTTTTGTAAAGCGTCTCTCCAAAAATAGTAAAAAAGCAGGGTCATAATAAAAAGGGCGATTTAACATAGTTTACGGGAGCGACATTCCAGACAGCTGCGAGAATTTATAAGCGTGTTTCCCCTGAGGAATTTACCATGTTGGCTAGCAAGGAAATTCTGAAGTACAGATTATAAGAGAGTTTTAGTTCTACCTTCCACTTCGATATACCTACTTCTTTACATCCTCATATACAGCAGATTGGGTTTCGCAGTAAATGGAATTTTTCCATAAAAACGGCACCAATTCATATGGAATGTAAAGAAGTATGCGTAACCGGGTGCGAACTGTCGTCATTAAGTCTCCACTTAGACAAACGTGAGCTGAGTAAAAAAAACACTGCTTGTGACGGTTGTTGGTAAAGAGGATCGAACCTGAAAAATGATGGTTTGGTCCCCTTCAACCAGCTACCGATGCAACGCACGATGCATTTACGAAAGCTCTGCTACGACAAAACGTTGCTTGAACATTTCTTTACTACTGAAACTTCTTGATAGTAACGTGATTCTTTTAGTTAATTGTTTTTTTTTAACGTTTACTTAATTCACTGTTTAACATTTCAACTACTAACTTATAAAAAAAAACATATACAAATAAACATATTAGAAGATTTTCTCAGCAAGCTTACTTAACCCAGTATACTAGTTTCCCTTTATGTATCCTACATTTATATAATTGTCTTTTAGTTAGTTTAATATTTTACATAAATAAAGTTTATTTTTCAATAACACAATACCTTCCGCTCTTCATCTTTTGCTTGTCATTTTTCTCTATTTTTTTATCTGGTCTTTCTCTACTATATGTTTATGAGATTTTTATTTTACCTTTATTATTCATATAACTTTTTAATATTTCTTCTTCTAATAAATACTATGTAAAAGTTACTTCTTTAATCATCTTTTCTATTAAATTTAAAACATCTTCCATTTTAAAAGTTTATTATCTATCTTTTTGGTAACTACTATAGAATTGTCTTTCTAGTTTTCCTTTTCTCTATATTTTAAATTCATTTTTACTATGCTATAACCTTTATCATTTTTGCTGTACATTTACAATATATATATAAACATACACGTATTTTACTAATAAATAAATGTAACTTCCGATAAATCAACATTTTCTTAAACCATTTTTTAATATTTCCTTTACAGTTATGACATAATTCACAAAACTGTTTAAAGAAAAAACTGACAACCCTTGTTTCTGTTTAATTCCATCTCTTCAACATTTTATCCTTTAATATATCTTTCATTTCTTCTTTTCAAACTAAACTTCTTTCAAAATCTTACTGTCTTCTCCATAACATTTTTATTGTATTTTTTAAAAAAATCATGAAAGTTATACAGTTTGCTCTTTGTTCTATCTTTAGGTAAAAGTTTGTTAAAACAAAACTTGTTACCTATACTTATTCCTTTTCATCCTTTCATTTCTTTAAAAATCGTTTTTTTTTATTAGTCCTATATTTGTCTCAGTGTAACTTCATTTTTAAAGTTATTATATATTTCCTCTTAATAAATTGAAGAAAATATTGTTTAGATGAAATCTGTAAATTTGGATTTTGTGCTGTTTTCTATGTCTCAATTTTATTTCTCTTTTTTTTCAGCTTACCTTTCATTTCTCTATTCTTTACACTTTTTCGTTTTTCTATACATTTCTTTATTCAAGCACTAACTTATTCTTCTTTCTAATTCTTTCTTCACTTTACTTCATCTTTAATGTCTATGTATTTCTCTTTGTATATTTCTTATCTTATTTCGTCTTTTAACTTGTGTAAATAAAACTCTTTATTTGCTGTGAATTTTAGTTTTTCTTTTAATTTTTTCATTACTTACTTTTCAGTTAAATTTGTCAATTTTTTCATTATTTGATTTTCTTTTCTTTTCCATTACCAAACATTTTTAAAATATTTTATTTTATCCAATATATGTTTAACTTTATTATTAGCCATTTTATGGTTTTAAAGAATTTTCTCTATATGTCAACTTTAACCCCCAAAATATACAATTTATTTGTGTACTTTTTTTCTGTTAATGTCCTAAATTTATTTTTGCTTTCCTGTTTCTGCCCTTTCCTTTCTTACTGATCTTTTCTTTTCCTAATTTTCTTTTTTTCCTATTTCAGCTTACTTTTTCTTATTATTTTCTTTTTGTTAAATTATTTTTCAATACATTTCTTTTATACTATTATGCTTTCTTTTCTTTACTTCAGCTTATCCTTAATGTCTATGTCTTCCTCTTTGTTTAAACTTAGATTATTTTGTTTTTCAACATTATTAAAAAAAAACATTTTAGTTTTTTCATCTTTCTACTAAAAACGCTTTCTTGCTTTAAATTTAGTTTTTCTTTTAATTTTCTTTATTTCCTAAATTGCTTTTCAGTCCGCTTTTACTTTGTTTGTCATTATTTACCTACTATATAGTCTTTATTTTATACAAATTTTGATCTTTTAATCAATTTTCTCTTTATATAACTTTCAACCCCAGAAATATAGGTTATTAACTCTTATTTTCTACAATGTCATAATTTTCTTTCACATTTCTTGTTGTTTCTGCCCTTTTCTTTTTTACTAATCTTTTCTTTCCCTATACATTTTTTTCTTACCCAAATCCCCTATTTAATTTCTCATTTAAACAGTTTTCTCTTTATATAAACCTTAATGCAATGGTATTTTTCCTAACAATAGTTAAAAATCCTCCAATCTACAACTAAGTATCCTTCTTTCAGTTGATTTTCTCTTAATAAATTTCTGACTACCATATTTTTTTTACCTTCCTTATTTCTCTCTTTCTAAAACTCTTTATTTTTAAAACTTACTTTGTTTCTCTATTCTTCTATCTCTTTTTTTAAACTTTCTTTATTTCTTTGTGTTTTTATCTCTTTTTTTTAAACTTTCTTTTTTTCTTTCTTCTTCTAACTCTTTAAGTTTTAAAACTTTTCTTATTTCTCTATTTTTCTAACTCTTTATTATTTAAAACTTTCCGTATTTCTCTTTTTTTCTAACTCTTTAATTTTTAAAACTTTCCTTATTTCTCTATTCTTCTATATCTTTATTTTTCAAAACTTTCCTTATTTTTTCTATTCTTCTAACTCTTTATTTTTCAAAACTTTCCTTACTTCTCTATTCTTCTAAATCTTTATTTTGGAAAGCTTTCCGTATTTCTCTATTCTTCTAACTCTTTATTTTTCAAAACTTTCCTTATTTCTCTATTCTTCTAACTCTTTTTTTTCAAAACTTTTCTTATTTCTCTATTCTTCTATCTCTTTATGTTGGAAAACTTTTCTTATTTCTCTATTCTTCTATCTCTTTATTTTTTAAAACTTCCCTTATTTCTCTATTCTTCTAACTCTTTATTTTTCAAAACTTTCCTTAATTCTCTATTCTTCTAACTCTTTTTTTCAAAACTTTTCTTATTTCTCTATTCTTTTAAATCTTTATTTTTCAAAACTTTCCGTAGTTCTCTATTCTTCTAACTCTTTATTTTTCAAAACTTTCCTTATTTCTCTATTCTTCTAACTCTTTATTTTTCAAAACTTTTTTTATTTCTCTATTCTTCTAACTCTTTATTTTTCAAAACTTTCCTTATTTCTCTATTCTTTTAAATCTTTATTTTTCAAAACTTTTCTTATTTCTCTATTCTTCCATCTCTGTATGTTGTAAAACTTTTCTTATTTCTCTATTCTTCCATCTCTGGGGGTTTTAAAACTTTTCTTATTTCTG
>CH002666.1:202488-218051 GCA_000149265.1 Ciona savignyi | reverse complement strand
TTCTTCTATCTCTTTACGTTTTTAAACTTTTCTTATTTCTCATTCTTCTCTCTTTCTTTATTTTTTTAAACTTTCCTTATTTCTCTATCTCTTTATTTTTCAAAACTTTCCTTATTTCTCTATTCTTCTATCTCTTTATTTTTTAAAACTTTTCTTATTTCTCTATTCTTCTATCTCTTTATGTTTTTAAACTTTTCTTATTTCTCTATTCTTCTCTCTCTTTATTTTTTAAAACTTTCCTTATTTCTCTATTCTTCTATCTCTTTATTTTTTTAAACTTTTCTTTCTTCCATTTTCTTCTTTCTCTTTAGTTTTTAAAACTGTTCTTATTTCTCTTTCTTAAAACTCTTTATTTTTTAAAACTTTCCGTATTTCTTTATTCTTATACCTCTTTATTTTTTAAAATTTTCCTTATTTCTCTCTTCTCCTACTCAAATATATTTGTTTATTTTTTCTACTACCTTCTTTATTTTCAACTTTATTAAAAAATCTTGATTATCTCGATTAAACTTCTGTTCTGTCCATTTCCACCTCTTCCATACAAACTTTTTACCAGATTAATTTTATTTAAAACTTTTTTTTTAAATCTCCATTTCTATCAAATTTAATTTACATAAACAATTGTATCTTTATATAAACCTTACTTTCTTCCAGAATAATCTTCAATGCAACAATACTTTTTTCTAACAATATTTAAAAAATTCCTAATCTCAATTAACCATCATCTCTGATTCTCTATTCCTCTTTTATGTCTTCTATTTTCTCTTTATGTCTTCCAGATGTTATTTTAAAAATTTTCCGTATTTTTTTCTACTAATAATACTTCTTTGCTGAAATCTGTTTATTTAATTGTTCATTCTACTTTCTTTCTTTTCATAAGTACTTAAAAAAGTATTTTTCTAAACTTTCTTTTCTAAACTTCTTTATTTAAACTTCTTTTAAAATCCTTCTTTTCTTTACCTTATAAAGTGTTATAACATGTTTTTTATTTAAATCTTATATTTTTTCCATAAATAATACTTACTGCAGCAATATTTGGTGTATGCTTGGTTAAAAATCGGCTATTTAAATCTACTATACTATAACTAACTATTTCGTGTCTTTTCTCTTATTAAATTTCTAATTGTCCTTTTCAGATCTTCTTTTTATTTTATTATTTTATCTAAACATCTTTAGTTCTTTCTTATTTTCACCTAAAACTTCCTTGCTAAAATATGAAAATATAGTTTTTCTACTATTTTCTTGCTTTTTCAACTTACTTTAAAAACCTTTCTATCTTCCTTGCTAAAATCTGTAAATATAGGTTTTCTACTATTGTCCTTCCTTTTCGGCTGAGCTAAAAAGTCTATATCATTTGTTTATTTAGGTATTTCTGTCCTTGCCTTTTCTGCTATCTTACTTTTCTTACCCATAATCTTTATCTAGTTTCAAAATTCTTTTTTTCTTTAAAAACCTCCTAAATATTTATTTTAATTGTAAATTAGTTTTGTATAGGAAAAAAAATCATTTAAATATTGGTTGTATGCTACACAATATTTTAATTTAAGTTTCACCGTACTGTTTTTTGGTACTTACATATACGATCACACGTTGCGAACTATTTGTGTTCGCGGTGGCTACGGTAACGTTTGGGTTGATCCGACGCCATTTTGCAACTATCACATACAGACATATACGTGATATAAAGCGCTTTGCGGCTGTCTGTTTAGAAAACCTACTTTTTTTTCTCGCAAATAGAAACATTTAGTAGCGTTTATTTTTATCAAAAGTACGATAAAAAAGCAAGAATAAACAGATAACCTAAGCAACAAAATTGTTTTGGGCAGATACGTGAAAAAGAAATATTGTTTGCAGATTCTTATTATTATCATTATATTAAACACCGCAGATCAAAGCATTAAGCGCCGCGACGATGATTTAATAATTTAATTAACTACAAAAGAAGCTGGTTAAAAAAACGTCATTTATTATTTTGTTCTTCGGATTTTAATAAATTGAAGTTTTATTAAAAAGAAAGTACGTTAAGAGCTTAATGCATGAATTTTTGCGACGCAAGTCCGACGTAATCATGTTTAACATTCACTAGAGGCATGCCAGAGGGATATTATCCTCGTGTCATCGGCGTGAAGAGCTCGTGATTTAAAGCTATGTCGCAGCACAGAATTGGCGATTGAATTGATTCGTGGCTAGTTTTTAAGTAATGTGTCTTCATTAGCATAAGTGCCACAACAGGTTTTAATGACTAATGTTATTTATAAATCTCAACTCGCAAAACGCTAATGTCACGTGACGTCATCATTAAAAACGCGGTAAACCGGTTAAGAGTTAAAAATCCATAAAAACATGAGTTAGTGGTTAATAAAGATTTATTTAAGAGTAAATGTAATCTGTATGTTTGCCCTGTCAACTCCATTGATCCGCTATTTTCCACAACCCTATAGAAAACTATAAATTAATTATTTTAAATGTTATTACTTCATTCACCTTTATCATACTCTCTTTTCCGTTTCTTTTTTATCTTTCTTTACCACTTGATCACTTTTTTGTAGCATAATATCATCCTTAATCATGTTTTACATACTTTACTCTTTTCTGTATCCTTATATCTTTCAGCTGTAAATTACTAAAATCATTTAAGTTTTTTTGTTTCTCTGAATTTTCTATTTGTAAAAAAGCCCTAAGACTTTTTACTAATCTCTTTATGTTATCTTCCACTTTCCAGAATTAGTGTAGAATATTTTACCTTTCCCAGCCAATTTCTTTATTTTTCCCTATAGTCTTCAGTTTTCCACTTCTTGCTTTTCTTTTCTTGAAATTTTACAATATCACCAAACAATTTTAAATTTGACCATTTGTCTGCATCACTTTATTTTTTTACTTAATATTTTTCTACTTCTTTTCGCCATTTTCAGTTTTTATTTAACAAAAGCATATACCAACAGTGTATTACAGGGGTATAATACTAATTAAAATCTTACCTTTTACCATTTCTTATCACCACTAACATACTGTGCTAGTTACTTTTACTTATTAAACTTACCTTATTATTATTAACTGAACTAAACCTGCTATCTCATCTTTATTTCCAACTTCTTCAATCCCTGATATTCTATTTTAAACTAATTCTATCTTCTCTACTTTCCCATTCTTCTTGTTCTTTTGATAAAATAACAAATAACACCCTGAACTTCTTCAAACTAACTTTTTCTTTCTTTCCCTCTATCCCCAGGAAATGTTAGAGTCTTTCAAATAGGTAAATTAAATTAAAATTAAAAGAGAATGAACAGAAGGTATTGCACGAACTGTATGAAAGTAGATTTCAAATATACCCCTTCAAAAGACAACAAAAGCTAAGTGTGGAATTTATATTGTGCATGCATTTCTACCACAATAATTGGCAACAACCATATACAAATATTTAATGCTTAGTTTATTGCAGGAACCGAAAAGGCATCAGCTGTGCAGAAAATATCAGGATCATACCGAGCTCATCGTATTATTGCAACGCAAATTTTTATAATAAAAATTAATACACAAACTGGAAATGTTCAGTAGATAGCCTGTTATAGCTACTTGATTAAAACCAATTAGTAATGGCTGCATACCTAATCTATTAATAAATGTGCATAGGGACATCCACATAAATAGAATCAAAGAAATGCAAGCACAGCTGGCTGAAGTGGTAATGCGCCTCCCATCCAAATATGGAGTGATGGAATGCACCTCAACATTCCTTCAACTTTGCATCTGCTACAGTGCCGATCATACAGAGTACATAAATTGTCTTCTTATCAAGGGCAAGGCTATGCCGGCTCTTAAACTTTAATAACTTAAAAATTTAAACTCACTTAAAAATTGTCAAGTGCTTTGCAAAATAATTTCCTTTAAGGGTATTACAAAACCCACAAATACTTGTATGTATTTCCTAACATCATTATTGTGCTAATAGATTAACAACACAAAATGTTTTGTGGATTGAAAAAACAAATCATTATGCCCTTAGTATCACTAAACCATATTAATAAAGACATGTGAAAAAGCAGCAAAAAAGGAACCATATTTACCCTACTAACAAAAGACAACTACAATATTTTTTCATTTTTAAATCGTTTTTTACCATTTTGCCTTACCCAAATCAAACACGCATACGGATGTAGACAAGTATGTACGTCTGTTAAAAAATGCTTGGTGGTGATCATTAGCAGACAGTAGATCTGTGACGTCTAAGCACTTAACACAACGGATATATTTAACAAAAAAGAAGATAACATTATTCAGCACAAGTGGTTCCGATTTTGGAATTGATAAGTAATGGATTCCGCCTCTTCTGGCAGGCAATTCTTCTAGTGTGACAATAGAAGCTAAGATTACACAGTCCCAATTAGTCCTAACTTATCAGCAAAGTACACCACAATCCGCAAACTCTTCATAAAAAGTAAAGATCTATACGGTCAACTTTAAAGGTTATAACCGTTTCCAGTTAGGAATTGTGGTACACTACGGCAAGAGAAAAGAGGCTGACAAACAAAAAATCGCGTCCCTTACCTTGGGTTTCCACGAAGAGAAGCATGATGCAGCACATTGAATCCGTTGTTGTTGGTAACAGTGACATCAGCATGAGCATCCAACAGAAATGTCAGCATGTCATCTCGCTTCTTTAAGATTGCGTCGTGCAGCGGCGTGTCTCCTTCTGCATCCTTGTAAATTTAAAAGTCATAATTTACATTTCTTTTAATTATAGGGCATTTAGTAAACTCCGCACTTTGTCCATTTCAATTGACACAGCATATAATTAAAGGAATTCTTATTTGGAAATAAATTTTCTAACAAAAATACACAACTAGCATAAAACACTGATGTTGACATTTTACAAAAAGATACAAATGGTGCACCTTTAAAATGAAAGTTTGACCCTTGAAATGTAACTGAATTCAATGCCTATACTACTTTATTTTAAGTAAAAAAAAAATTCCCCTAAAATAAAAAAATGAATAAACTAGCTCAATTAGCTAACATGTATGATGCCTTTAATCATAACAAAATAAGCAAAATTAAATGATACAACAGGATCATGATTAAATTTTTGGCAATTTATAAAAAAAGGGGGGTTAGGGTATGTTACCAATGGACTTTAGGTAAATAAGGTAAATATAAATGAGGTTTACCTGTAAGCTGGCATGGCAGCCAAGTTCTAGAAGAGTCTGCACAACCCATACATGACCACGGTTGACTCCAATGTGCAATGCTGTTTGCCGTCGTTTATTTCTAGCGTTTGCGTCACATCCTAAGTAGATTTGCAATGTGTGGGATTAGGTTCTTGCCAGTCAATATTCCCAACAAAAACAGGGTTTGTTTATTTTGCCTTTTCAGAGTCTCAATAAAGCTTTAGTGAGAGCAGAGAATTGACCAATACATTTTAAAGTAATTAACACCGGTTAGTCTGGCAGTTTAGTACAACGCCTTTCAACCGAAAGGTTGTAGGTTCGAAACTGGTCGCTAGATAGTGGGTTGTGTCCTTGGGTAAGGCACTTAACGGACATTGCCTGAAACCAGCAGAATAGTGGTTTCTACCAAATTGAAGGAACATGTCTATCATACACAACGCACTGCAATAGCTTCGGTAATATGACGGTGGGCGCGAGGTGATCCGACGATTGCCCGTGTGTTAACCCCTTTGGTTTTCTCAATGACGGGGATAAACATGAATCTTTGGTGTTAACCGAGTAAATCAACAAAATTCATTGGTCTACTACCTATTTTTTAAATTTTTGTTCACATTAATTTCTGGTGGAAACAGAGTATGGTGAATTAAACCATCAGTTAGATGGTGTTAGAAGTAGCTCTCTTTATTGTACTACGGGACTGGACCTAACAACTGTTGCTGTAAGCTAGTTTACAGCATTTTGTTCATATCGGAAATTAAAGCATTGTTACACATTTTATTCTAGGATTAGCCATTGCTGTTAAATTTGTTGAAGATTCAGAAAGTATTTACCTTCACGAACTAAAAGTTCCACCACGCCAGCTTCATCCACAAATGCTGAGTGATGTATAGCCCTGTTGCCATCTTTGTCCTGGACATAAAACACACGTTTACAAATGGCAAATAATAAAATAATCCATTGACATTGACCGCTATTAAATAATGATTAAATAATGATTAAATAACGATTTTAATACGTTAAATAATGAAATTAGACAACAATGAAATTGCCATATTACTTTACATTACACAATGGTCTGATCATAATACTTTGACCAAATTTACCCACAAAAAAGTTTGTTTCATTATATCATCATAAAAATAGGTAATATGCAAACGCAATATCATACTTCAATTTCAAGATCAGAATCATGTTGAATTAAACAGGAAACAACATCTTTGTGTCCATTCAAACAAGCAACTTGGAGAGCTGTGTGTCCAGCAAATTGGCCGTTTACCTGAATAATAAACATAGGTAGTTTAGTTTAGTTTTGGTTATTTTTTGTTCCACGATGAAAACACAACGCAGAACCTTCGATAGAAATTTGGAAACCAAAACAACAGAAAAACGACAGTCATTAGAGCACGTCAAAAACCAACCAATTATCAAGTTTCGGTATAATTAGCGTGGCTGCTAAACACACATAAAAAATATAAATAAAATAAAAATGAAAAAACAAACGTTTATAAAAAAATTACACTGAGCCTCGAAGAAAAGTGTGCGGTAAAGACCGTGCAATGAGGGAGTCGTGCAAACATATATATTAGAAGTTACCATAAATTAAAAATGTCGTAAGGTATAATAACCACTGACTAGTTTATATTATGACTAAGTAAAAATGGTCTTGTTTTACTATTTGATGAATGAGGATTATATTGATCCTCGCAAATTTGGGTTCTGATAATTAACTAGAAAAGTAGAAATTCATAAGAATACGAAGTATGATTATTCACAGTCATAATGTCCAAGCTATTCGTTGTACTCTATATTGAAAATATAACTCAGTATATTGAAATAGCCCAACATGCCCGTCTTGAACATGCTTTAAGAGCAATATGGCTGCTCAGTCTTAATAATAAATAGGTTCGTCCGACCGGTTATTCTGGTGGTTTAGCGCGACCAGTTTTTAACCAAAGGGATGCAGGTTTAAACTGGTCACTTACAAGTCGATTGTGTGCTTGGGCAAGTCAATTAACGGACATTGCCTGAACCCAGCAGATTAGTGGGTTGGGCGCGAGGTGATCTGATGATTGCCCGTGTGTTAACCCTTGGTTTTCCCATTCTCGGGTATAAACATAAATATCCTATATTCTAGGTTTTTTATGTTAAACCGAGGATAGAACTGCTGAAAAATTCATGAAAGGAAGAAAATTGTAACTCACACTTGCATCAGGTCGCTGGAGAATCTCCTCACATTTTTGAGCGTCGCCGGAACCAGCAGCTTTCACCAGTTCCTCGTTGATGTCTCCTGATACCTGCGTCTCGAACAACTTTTTCAACAAAATCGATAGATTTTCTGTGTAGAACATAAACCTTTTTACTGATCATAGAGTGCACTGTCAATAAATTGCTTTGAATTTTTTTATTTATACATGAGAAAGACACAACGGTTTCCTTTACGAGGTTATTTTAAAAACAATATTACTGGTACAGGTTTGAGTTTGGGCAATAAAGCATAAAGCACTACCTGATTTATACATCATGCACAGCAGCTTATAAAGGCGCACAATTATTTTTCAAGAATAAAAAGAATTTAAAGTGCCCCTTTCTTAAAATATAAATTACGACCATTTGACAAATATTATCTGTGTGGGATAATTTGAACACAAAACATAGACTTGCTACTTACCACCAGACTTCGCTTGGCCTTGATCAACCTTGATCAGCAGGACAGGATTAAAAATCCATGATGTGCCTAGTACACAAATGGTATTAATTAATATTATGAGTCCTTTGGTATTTGTGGACTGTGTGTGGTGTTAGTGTGTTGGTGTAGAAATCTTAAAATAATGATCTTGGAACATGACTAAGATTGTGTCATAGTCTCCTTTCAAAAAAGGTGCATTCGTTTTCACACTCTGGCTTTGCATCAGATGACAGTTAACTTGTTAACCTACTTGTCCAATAAACCGGTAAATAATAAAAAAAACTTATATGGCCAATTAGTAACTGTAAAAAGCTTACAAAAACAACACTTTCAGTCGCTCTTTAATAAACAGCATTCTAGAGATTTTTTTGAGATTTCAAAGGACAATAATTTTAAATTGACAGAACATTTGCTAAGAAAGGGTAAACTAAGCTGTGTTCATACTAAACAAAAACATTGCTTGTGGTCATACTAAACAAAAGCACAATTTAGAAAAATTCTGATAAACGGTTGACCTGTTAAAGGGTGTTATCCATTATAAACCATTTTTTATCAGTTAACTGTTATTTAGAGCCTCTTTCCGATGCTTACGTTTAAACTTTTTTGCACTGATTATCAACTAACTATATGCTTTATATCTTACCAGACACATCAACTTTAATATCACTGTCAGGGTACACTTGCTGCACGCGACCGATTTTTCCAAGTGCCTAAAAATAAAATTTAAAGTGCGATATATAATAGACTTGGGATTGAAAACAAGTTATGAATACCACAAAAAAAACTTGGTTAAAGCAAAAATATGCAGTAAAAAAGATTTGGTTTACCTAAAAAATACCAGTAGAAAAATAAAAAAAGTTGTGATTTTATTTATAAAGCAGAAAAGTAGAAATAAGTTGTGATCTTATTTATAAAGCAACAAACAACCTACAGTTAACATTGATTCTGACCATTCCCCATGACCTCTTTGTAGTGATTTCACCTGGTCTACTTGAGAGGATATCTGCACCAGATCACCTACCTAAATGGGAGTAATAGAATTTGGACCGTAAATTTAAAGTTCCATTGGAATCTATGCGAACTTCGCATTAATTCTTCTTGTGATGGGAATGGAATGTAATAAGTAAAGAATGTGCGATCAAATATATATTTTACCCTAGCCTATTACTGTATAGTTAATTGCGTTTTTTTATTAGCTCACTGTACAAGAGGATAAAATTGACTGTAGAAAATTCTCCAAAACAATAAGAGAATTACTAGGAATGTATTTTAATAGTAATATTCACATTTTGTGTCTGGTGAATGGGAAAAATATGAGTGTCATCAAATTTTCACCTCAAATTTTGGTTCACTCGGAGAGTTGGTACTGCTACCAGCAGCAGCAGCATCTCCACCAGTTACCTTTGTAAGCACTGCTGGGTTAAAAGTCCATCTATAGTAGAATTAAATGGATAACTTTTAATGTGTATCATCAGTTACAATGGCTGTAAACACAAGTTATTTTTTAAATACTTACTATTTTTATGGTTATCATTTTTGGGTTTCAGTGTAATAATATTACATAATTACAATTAATTAGCAGAATTTTAGTTAAACATGGATGTTAAAAGTGCAAAAGTTTTACTATTAACGACAGTTTCCATAACATTTTTATAATAATCAATAAAGTAAATCTAAAGTAACTAACCATAAACCCAAATACAGAGCATATAGTAAACTTATCAAAAGAGAAAATTATTTTAATTAAAAACTTGGGTATAAATCACAAGAAACACAAGAACACAAAGAAAACAAAAAAACTTGAACACAAGAAAAACCTGCGTAAAAATCATATTTTATCACCAGAACAGACATTGCGATCATTTTAAATTTAATTTTGACCTGAACTTGCACTCATTGCCAGCCACCAGCATTTACACAAACCTGTTTCCACTGGAATAAGAAACAACAATATCATGGTCCTCATCGATTCCACACACTGTACCGGTTGTCCCTAGAGTCTGAAAAGTGAGATGTATTTAGTCCGACCGGTTATTCTGGCGGTTTAGTGCAAAGCCTTTCAGCCGAAAGGTTCCAGGTTCTAAACTGGTCGCTAGCTAGTAGGTGGTGTCCTTGGGCAAGGCACTTAACAGACATTGCCTGAACCCAGCGGATTAATGGGTTCTACCAAATTGAAGGAATGTGTGAATCATACACAACACACTGTAATAGCTCCGGTAACCCGAAGATGGGCGCAAGGTAATTTGACGATTGCCTGTGTATTAGGTTTTCCCGTTCACAGTATAAACACATGTGTCCTATCCCATTAGTTATGTGAAAATTACATAGAAGTGGCAATTTAGCCCACCACAGGTAATGCAAAAGTTATAATTGAAATAAAATAAATAAAAAGGTAACTGTGTCAACAACAAAAGTACTTTATTTATTTGTGACATTACTAACACCTAAAATTTGTTTATAAGATATGCATATGAATAAGATATTAAGAATTGTGGTAAAATAAATATATTTTAAACTGAAGAAAATTCTTGGGTTTTTAACTATATATCGTTATTAATCATACTTAGTATTTACATTTTTCGCATTTAAAAACCATAAGTAATATTAGTTTCAACATGAGAGGGAAAATACTGTTATGCTTATTTAGCTCTGAAGTTTAAATTACCTCAAACATGCCTTCAGTCCAACCACCGTGACCATGCTGAAGTGACTGAACAATTTCAAGATCAAGATCAATGTTCACTTGGTCATTTAATTGGAACTCGGTAACAGGAAGAGAGGGTTGACCGTTTAACTGACCTTTAAGGAAATTTGTGGGAGTTACTGGAAATTAATTACCAAATTTATTTCTTGTTCTTGTCGTTAATAAGAACAGGGTTAAGTATATATCGGTTGATGATACTGAAGATATGCACTTAAAACTCGTTGTTTTGCATAATCTTGATGAAATTAAGGTGTTGGTATAGTTAGGACTTTATACAGAATAACTAAAAGGTGTTGGTATAGTTAGGGGGATCATACAGAATGTATAATTTTTCACTTTACATTATTATCAGAAAGTTTAAGTTGAATTTAGCAGAACTTCTACGGCCGGCCATTACATCTGCTTAAATTGCTCCCGCACTTTTTATTAAACTTTAATACAATGGATTCAGCAATGCACGCAACATTACATTGGCCACCGGGACCAGGAATTTAGGCCATAGTATATTACCAGCGCCCCGAGCTCATGGATACTGAATATAGCGGTCAAGTCAGCTGCATGCTAGGTGTCTTGCCCAAGAACACAACCATCTAGCCAATAGCTGCTATCGATTCAATAACCTTTTCAGGCGACCACAACTGGATAAAGCAACAACCCTTAGAGGCTTGCCCATCGACACAAATGCATGGATAGCGGGTCAAACCAAAGAATAAACTTATTGCCTGGTGAAGTATTTTCACCACGAGATATACAATAGGTAAGTTAAAACGTACCAAGGCATGGCAGGTGGTCCCTGTAGAATGAAGGCCCCTTGGCATCAGTAACCACCTTTAAATCCATCATGCCTTCATAGCCAACTCTGTACAAGTTTTTAGCACCAACATCCCATAAAACATATGCCGCACTTCGAAGATTTTGTGAGGTCCAATCTTGAATTTTTGTTATCTGACAAATAAGCTTTACAGTTTAAAATAGCAAAGAAAATGACTGCATTAGACAGAGACTTTAAACGGATACCTTATTCCAATTTTTAATTTTTAATCAATCATGAAATAGAATGCTTTATTAAATGTCTTAAACAGTAAAACACTTATAGTTATAAGGCGCACACTTCAAAAAAGGTAATTATCAGTGAATTTCAGTGGGTTAAAAAATGGCGAAGCAGAACGACCACTTATCAGTTGTGTGTAAAGATGAGATTGCAACACAAGTTATGTACAGTATGCTTGCGTCAACACGATTGAGAGAATCGTTTACCTTCCCTTTTCTTCCATTTCCTCCATCTTGATCCTCCCATTGCCAATCCACCCCTCTTACAACTCTTGCTCCTGGGAAGATGCCACGGGAACTGATCTTCTTACTCTTTCTTCTCGACTCCATCAGCACTCTAAAAATAGTCTCACTAATCCAACAGGACATAAAACAGTAAAAAAATGAAAAAAGGGATTTTTGACAATATATATAGGATAGGATATTCATCTTTATCCCCGTGAATGGGAAAACCAAGGGGGTTAACACACAGGCAATCGTCAGATCACCTCGCGCCCGCCGTTGGGTTACCATAGCTATTGCAGTGTGTTGTGTATGTATCACACATTCCTTCAATTTGGTACCAACCATTAATTTGCTGGGTTCAGGCAATGTTCGTTAAATGCCTTGCCCAAGGACACTAAACCACCAAACTAACCGGTCGGACAAATAAATAGAACTTTGTTAACATTATATGCTTCAATGCCTCACCTCTCTCCATCAGGTGTCACTATTCGATAAAATCGGTGTCGCAGATGGTGTTTGTCGGCGTGGTAGCAAACGGAACAGAGGTCATAGTTGTGGCATTCCGCACATTTCCACCGAATTCCATATATCGGTTGTAGATGACATGTATCACACATCGAACCATTATGCTTTAAACCTACAAATTCAAGGAGGGAAAGATTAGAGTTGTGGGGTTAGAGTTGGGTTAGTTCTGGGGTTGAGATCAGTAATAAGGGTAGGGTTTAAATTAGTTTCTGTAATTTTAGTGAGCAGTTTCCCTCCTTTTAGTGTTGCCCTACAAATTACCAGATTTTCTCTTAAATTTAAATACAATTACCTAGATTATTTTTATTAGTTTTAACATGACTTGTGTTGTGTTTTTTTAGTTATTTTATTTGCTATACAATTAAAAAGAACTATTTTCAAACTAAATTACATCAATTGTTTATATCACCTGATGCAGCACTATCCAGAATCCGAAGGTCATATTGTCCACTACATCTGTAGTTTGCAGCCGTCCCGTTGTCCCACACAATGACCACTTCTTCGGAGCTTTCAAAGCACCTAACAGTACCAACATGACCTTCCCCTCCATCCTAAATATTTTTAGGTATGAAACACCCATACGGTCTACCAGACAAGTACTATATGTCATGCACTTCAAAGCAGACCAACAACTAGTAACATTACATGCAATTTGGTCATAAAATGATTATAAAACAGGAACAATACGCCCCACTATTTTATTACATACCAGTGCATGAATCGAAATGGTGGTAAAAAACTAAAAATTAACATCGTATTGGTTGGTACCACTGTAAAAGCAACTAAAAGTCCATGTTACTTAGACTAATAGTCTGTACCTGACGACCCCATTTCCAATCAGGACCTCGGACTACACGTGAGCCAACCCCTTGGTACGTGCTACCTCCAGTTCTTGCAACAATATTTACGTTGGATGAAGTGTTTGCCGCCATTATTAGATTACAAAACTTACATACTTTACATCTATATGCTTCTGTATGTAAATAAAAACAAACTACTAAATGTGCACAAATAAAAAACTATTTATGTACTCCTCAACTAAGTTTTATTATTTGTGGCTATGGTCACAAAATATTTTATCAATATATATCAATGTTTTGATGATGCACCATTTCTATTTTGGTCAAGATGCATGTATGTTTGGTTAAGGCTGGGAATCATTTCATGTTGTAAAATATCAAGAATTAAGTGTGTACATAACAATTTTTGCGTAAAACACATGCACGTAACTCTATACAATTTAAAAACCTTTCTAATACAAAGCAGTTTTATCTTGATTTCAATGTATTATAACTATAAACTGACTTGAATTTTTTTTTATTAAGTAACATACCCTATTCTTACATACACATTTCATTGTATTAAGATATTTTGTATTAATCAGTGTAGGGGGTACCAGTAGTGATCAAGATATTATTTAGCTAGAATATCTAGTAGTTTCTTTAATCACTGGTACCGCACTAGTACAAGATAGATTTCTTGTTGGTATATTTTGATTTTTTAAATGCAGCAATAAAATAAACATAAAATACAAGTTAAACAAAAGTTAAAAACAAAACCAAACAATTTGACAAGTTACCAGAATGGCAGTGTATGGGTGTACAAATTTGAACATGCTATTAAACTAATGAAAAAAATTAAAACAAGCTTCATGGAAGATAGCAACGAATTGATATTTATATATTTTAAGAGGTTTACAGGTTGGTTATTGCAGCAAGTGTTTTTAATGTGAATTTAAAACATGTCCATTTCTTCTGCCACCATAATGTCATTGGCGTTTGATTGAAGGTTGTTCGAGTTAAAATTTTTTGAATCTGCAACGAAGAATTTTACTTGCTCCATCAGCTCTGACCACCTTTGAGGCTCCGCTTCAAATTCAGAATTGCAGTCAAGGATAAGAATAGGGACTCCTTGCAGACTTTCGTCAATCTTTATGTCTTTGCGATAAAGCCACGCTTCGTGTTTCTCATGCAAACATTTGAGGTAGTCGAGTGATACACCACCTTCTTCATGCCGGCCTCGTTTTAACATTCGCTTATAACAAATCTCAGGTTCAGCTCGAAGGTATATGATTCCATCTGGTTTCAAGTTGGGAGACATTTTTATTAAGTAAGAACTCCAATCCTGGTACATGTTCCACTCAGTTTCAGTAAGCAGACCACTTTCATATGAGTTCAAAGCGAAGGCATATTTGCTACTGTATACGGAGCGTTCAAAAAATTGAACCGGATTGTTTCCACAATGAAAGTCTTTGTAGCGACAAGCTTCTTTTGCCCGCGAAATAAACGTGAATGACTCAAAGGTGTATGCATAACGTTGAGGATTACTGTAAAACAACTCTAATAAATTCCCACCACTCTTTTGCGATGCTGTTAACTCATCTTGGTTTACATTTGTCCATCGTGAGATTGGTTCAAGAATGGTTTTCCAGTTGGGAGATTCTAACTCCAGCAGCTTGGTAAAGGTAGATTTGCCAGCAGCTATATTTCCTTCAACCGCTATTTTCTTCCCCTTTACTCCTTTACAAATATTTTTTGCCGTTTGCATGACTGTGAATGCTAAAATATGCTAAGCTGGACTTTTAACAGAAAATAAACTGGACAAATCACCGAAGAGTAGAACTTTCAAAACAAAGCTGAAACATACGTTATACGAAAATATTTTCCACTAGGTTTTCGGACAAAATGCGCGCGCGCGCGTAACGGCATTGTTTTGAGTTGATAAAGCGCCAATGCTGCGTAACCTATATAGCACATAAATTGGACTTTTTTCTATTATTACATATTCCGTAATGAAAAAAAGTTGCCAATTACGAACCGTTAGTTTGAAGTTTATGATCATAAAGACACACACATACTAAAGAGGAATCTAACAGTAAAATAAATAAATTTATAGATCAGGGGCTATTAAATTTTCACACGGAGTCTAGAAATGTTGTAACGTTTATTGTTCAGGATAAAATTAAAGTAAAAGTATCACATTGTATTTCCGATACAACTACTGTTATAAATGTGATGTAAAATTGACCCAGAAGATATAATGTTAATCTCTATTTTTGTGCCGTTTGGGGGTGTGTGAACAATACGTACCAACATGTCTTCGCGGTTTAGTTGGGAAAATGTTTAGTTAGAAAAAAAATTTAAAAGCTTAATCTACAAACAGAATTTTAATGTAAGATAAAATTAAACAAAACCTAAAGTTACTGAAT
>CH002666.1:154039-199362 GCA_000149265.1 Ciona savignyi | reverse complement strand
GACTTGTAGTACGCATAAGTGATGGTACCAGTAACGGTCAAGGCCTCGAGATCGTATCGACTTGGTATGATTTTGTAGGTCTTGGCGTTGCTAACCGCAGTGCAGCTTTTCTAACGATTCGTCGCGGTGTTTATTGCTTTGATCGGCGGTTTGACCTAGAGTTACGTTGACCTAGATTCAATACAGGACCACTGACGCACTCCCGCGAGCGTTTTTCCTATGTTCTTTTCTTTGATCGGTTAACCTTTATAAGAATCTAGGTTCTTGCACAGCCCTAGTATACAATGTTATGGCCACGTGTTTTAATTGGAAAAAGTAAAGTCGAACAATAGGTAAACTTCTAATTGTAAAACTTTAGTTCCCAAAGTAGACTTAATATTTTGTCGAATTAAGCGGCCAGTTCGTGCGGGCCACCGATGTTTTGACTAGTGCAACGTACGATAAGAATATAAGATAAACGTAAGATGACGGAAAGTGGCCTTATCTTGTGAAGACACCGGCCTTGCGGCAGCGCAAGATAACAATACACGCTATAAGCAGGCTGTTCTTAAAATACCGTGAGGTCGGCTTGCATCGTTACATCGAGTAGGAAAATAATGCCGATTTAATCGGTTAACCGGTTAACCGATTTATTTTTGGATCGGTTAACCGTTAAGATTTTTTGTGAATTTGCACAGCCCTAATGTTTATTAATCTGCACTAATTAATTCCTGAAGTAACATACATGTTGTTGCCTCCTCTTTTAATGTAATGTTGAAAACTAAAAATCTATGGAGCAATAATTGATATAATATTTAAAATTTTAATTAGGTTTAATTTTTTTCCTAAACTGGTTTGTTATATTTATATATTTAAACAGGTTAGCTGTAAAACATCCATAACATTAAGTTTAAATTTGTTTCATAAAACAGACATAAAAATAAAATGCTTTTATGTGCGGATATTGTGCTATAGCTTAAACAGTGGATAAAGTTGTCATGCAGTTAAAGTACCCAGGGAATCACTTAATCCGGAATGTTTATAATTTATTTAGTTCTTAGAATTTAAACTTAAATGAATTAGTTTACTAAGACCAGGGAGCAGAACAGCAGTTCTTGGAGATGGCACTTATTAGGGCTGCGAAAAATTAACGATTAACCACGGTTAACCGTTTTTATGGTTAACCGTCACGTTAAATTTTAACCGTTTAACCGTTTTTTAACGTTACTTTACCGCCCACATTTAATTGGGCGTAATTGCGTTTTAATAATCTTCAAATATACATAACTCCATTCACACATTGATTGTTTCATTATTACTAATATAAGCAACCATTCACACGTCGATTGTTTGATTGTCAACGTAATATACGCACCATTCACCACGTCGATTGTTTGATTGTCAACGTAATATAAGCAACCATTCATACGCTGATTGTTTGATTTTTAACTCAATATTACGCATTACAATCAAAGTTATACTATGTGTCTTAAGGTGACGTTTAAAAACTATAAAGTAACACATAAATAAGACCTGATAATGCCGATAATCACTCGCGTTATTTCTTTGCTGCCCTTTACGGCTGCCTGAACTTTTTTGCCAAAAACGGTGCCGATTTGATGGTAGTTTAAAGAAAATCGGTTAACAGTTAACCGATTATTTTTACATCAGTTAACCGTTTTTTAAATTAACCATTAATTCGCAGCCCTAGCACTTATGTATGCTTATGTTCGTGATTTTCCATGTTCTGTTTTTATGTATTTTTTTATTTGTGTTCGTTTTTGTGTCATTCTTTTATGTCACTATCATCAATTGCTTAAACTGTTTTTTTGATTACCAGCCTTACTCAAAATCATGCTATTTGTGATGTCATAAACTAGAACTAGAGTCTCTCGTAAATATCTGTTTTAGTTTTGTTTCTAAAAAGGGGTACCCGGTAATTAAAATTCATCAAAACATGTTGGTGGTAACAACTGAAAAAGGTTAAGAACCACTGATACAAGGTCTCCATCAACAAGTGGTTTGCCTTGATTATACTTATCAGCAGGAATATGTCCCTCATGTTACACTTATGGTTACCAGTATTATATTTATTAATTTATAACTGTTATTTTTTAGATGTTTGCTACAAGTGTGGGGAGTATGGACACTTCGCTCGTGAATGCCCAAGTATGTTAATTGATTTATAATATTGATATAGTTAGCTGTATATTTAAACCAGATATGTGTTAAATCCTGGTGGGATAGAAGAACAATGTCATCTTTGAAATAAAAATAATAATAATATACTTCATGCGATCCTGTGTAATTTGTCTGGTCCTGCTGTACAATTGCTTAAAAATAATTCCAAATACTAATAGTGAACAATAATGTTTACAAGCAAACTAAATATCTGACATAATGCCATGTACATATTTTGTACTTATTACAGTTTAGTCATTATTACCACATTCATACAGTTTTCAATTCTAAGTTTTACACGACTTTTTATGGTAAATTTTATGAACTAGCCACTAGCCATACAGCATTCATACAGTTTTAAATGCTAAGTTGTACACGAATTTTATGGTAAATTCTATGAACGTATTGTAGTGATAAAATATGATGTAATATGCCTAAGTATCACTTTAGTAATATGACAAGGCATCTATGATTGTTACGTCTTATCCAATCGTTTGTGACAAACCTCCAGATGATGCTAGCGACGAAAGGAGGCCGATGGGACGTCGCAACGATTACTGTTTCCGATGTGGTCAGGCTGGACATATGGCTAGGGATTGTCAATCCGAGCAAAATGGTGAGTTGTATATTTTCCTATTCACCGATTTTCTGTTAATTATTTGATTCCGCCAGCTTGCTATAACTGCTACAAGGAAGGACACTTGGCGCGTGATTGCCCAGTTGAAAACACTTGCTATCGATGTGGAAAGCTAGGTCATCTTGCGCGTAAGTGCACTGAGGATGTGGAAAGAAATGGCGACATGCGACCTAATCGCAGGGAGCAAGGAGCCAAGCAGTGCTACTTGTGCCACAGCACTGGGCATATACAAGCGAACTGCCCAGACGCTACGTGTTATCGGTAAGCTGAATCTTGGGTGACACTGAGTGTGTTGAATATATTAATTTTAGTTATAAGTTTCAGGTACAATAAAAGTATAGGGTTTTTATAGGACGTTATCACACAGGTAATCGTCACATTACCTCAAGCCTCATTGCAGCATGTTGTGTATAATTAGTGTAAGATGTCCAGGTAATCTCCTCCCAAGTGCCTTGTCTAAGAACACAACCGACTAGCTAGTGACCAGTTTCGAATCACCAATTCTTCGTCTGAAAGACGACACACTAATCCACTGACAATTTGAATATGTATATGTTCGAATAGCTCAGTGGGTTCAAGTAATGTACACAGGTACTTGTCCAAGAACATTATGGACTAGTTTGGAAACAGTTTCAAACCTGCAACCTTTTTGGCTGAAAGACAACGTATAAACCCAACAAGCTATCCAAATAAAATATTTAGTCTAAATATTCTCCTATTGAGTCATGCATCCTGGCGATAAATCATCCAATAAAAAATATAAGTGGCTCCCAAAATATAAATAAAAATTATGTTAACACTTTATCTTGCTTTCAATTGTAGTTGTCGTGGTGAAGGCCACATTGCTCGGGATTGTCCGAATGCAAGTGACGACTGCTACAACTGTGGAAGAAGTGGCCACAAGGCTCGTGACTGCCCCGAGACGCAGCCGGAGGAGAACAGCAACGATGAGGAGGAGGAGGAAGATTTCCAAGCCGAGGATAAGGAGAACGAAGCTTAGGTTCTTTCGGGGATCACTTCCCTTCTCCCCATCCCTCGGACACCCAAAATTAATGTAATTTTTGAGAAGTAGAAACTTTTAAGCGAGCCTGACGACTACGACGTTTGTGAGTGTGGACTGAAGTCATCTTTGTAGTTGCCCCGGGATTCCCAGAAGCAGCAAAATGTAGACCCCCCGATGTATGTCAATGGAAAGTGGGTACTATAAAGAGTCGAGTTGTTTTGGTGATTGTGGGTATTATTTGCCGGACGTTATAATTCGTTTACAATGCAGTGAGCTTAGTTTAAAACCTTGATACTGGATTCAACCAAAGAAATGTCATTTTTAACAAGGTTGACAACTTCTTGGGCCAAACTTAAAACTCGATTTGAACCCTACTGTTTACCCACGCCTGCTTTTAGTTGACACAATGATGTTTTAAATCACTCTGTTAAAGTATTTTTATTATGTAAAGGTGGAGTGTGTTTTAATCCCACTGACTTCAACTCAAAGTTAAAAACTTTATGACAGAATAAATATCCTAGCCCCCCAAGATAAAACAGTTCGAAAATAGATTTTACTGCAAAATGCATGATTTGACTTGATATAAATAAGGCATCGATCTGCTTTGTGTTTGTTTTTCTGCGTAATCACCATTTTACTTGGCTTGGTCTGTCATTTTCGTTATGAAGTGTTTCGATACCAAAATTTGTACCCCCTTATCTCAGTTAAAGGAATAATGGTTTAATAAAGCTTAATTTTGAAGACATTAACTGTTTATAGCTGACTTTGCCATAACTTGAGGAATTTTAGTTTGAAATGTCCACATTACCTCGGAGCTGAAGAAATTTCTTATTTTTTCTCGTTTTGTGCACACCGCAATAGCTACTATAAGCCGACAGTGCATAGGATAGGATGTTCAGGTTTATTCCCGTAAATGGGAAAAAGGGGTTTACTTACTGGTAATCGTTAGACCACCACGCGCCCACCGTCTGGTTACCGGAGCTATTGCAGTATAATTGAGAGATTCCTTCAGTTTGGTAGAACCCGTTAATTCGCTGGGTTCAGGCAATGTCCGTTTAGTGACTTGCTTAAGGACACAACTGACTAGCTAGCGACCAGTTTCGAACCTGTAACCTTTCGTTTGAAAGGCGTCGCACTAAACCAATATACTAACCACTCGGTTGAGCTTTGATCATATGGTTCACTACGCTAGCCGGAGTAATCCGTTTTCACCGTATGTGGCATATACATCTGTATTTTATCGTAAGCCCTTGCAGCTACGTTGCATTGTAAAATTTTCCCCACAAATACGAACATGCTGAATTACATTTATTTGCAATTTTATTGATAATGCGAAACGGAACACTTATGTTACAGTACAATTCTTTAAACAGCTGCTCGAAGAAGAAAAGCCGCCGTGTACATATAGCCTAAAACAAATCCAGGACGCGTAATGCGAGAACATCACTCTCTGAGATAGTAAAAACGGTATACGTTAAATATTGTGTTAAAACTAGACAAAAATTATTTCATATTTGAAATTTGTCTAAATGATCTGAACTTGCGCTACTACTCGTATACAGTAGGTAAAAACAGGTATACGTCGAAAAGAGGGCAAGTTGAAAAGATACACACACGAGATAGAAATAGGTTTACAAACTGCCTAAGAAGAGTCCAGATATTCTTCACACACGCTTGAATGGTTCGAACATTGTGGCAATCAAAAAGCACTGAAGGGAACTTTGGACACAAGCGAGAAGATGAACCATTTGGTGGACTCACAAAACATATAAAGTTACATACTTCACGTAGCCTATATACCAGCTATGAGAAGAAGAATGACCCAATAGCATATATAAACAACGAGTGAAAATGCCGCAAAGAAGGTGAAACTGTTGACTGTATGTAAAAATCGCGTAGACCAAAAAGGCACAAGTGGAGTGAGACTATGCTTTGCCTTTACACCTCAAAGAAAGAGTTTTGATGACGTTTTGAACGAACTATAGTAATATGTGGGTGAAATGTTTAAAAATAGGCAGCTTATGTGCGGTTGAGATGTTGACGGCGGCGTTTGAGCGACCTCAATGTGGATAAGGTGCGGCTTCTGAGCCTCCGCAATTCCGAGAGTCGGGAACGCCCGTTGCTCTCGCGTGAGTGACCGTTGCTCTCCCGTAAATGACCGCTGATGACTCGTGATCGAACACTTGTTACCCGTGAGTGACCACCGCTCTCCCGTAAATGACCACTGATGACTGGTGATTTACCAACGCTTTGCTGTAAGTGACCATTGACGACTCGTGAGTGACCACCGTTCTCCTGTAAGTGACCGTTGATAACTCGTGGGGGATCACTGCTAACCCGTGTGTGAGCGATGGCACGATGGCGCACAGTGGTTCTAACCCGAGATAACATTCCACCTGAAAGAAAGGGGTGTTGAACGGCTTAGCAATTCGAAATGAATTTCGTGTGAAACCCACCTTCGTTGCATTGGGGCCCAGTCCAGCCAAGTGTACAAGTACAAGCTCCGTTCATTGGATCACAAACGCCCCCGTGCTCACAATTGCAGTTCAAGCTGCAGCCGGGACCGTAGCGCCCACTGCTGCACACTGTACAGAGAAATAACATTACACACGGTAGTATTGTGGGTTATTAGCTGTGTACAAAATAAAAGGGGACCAAAAGGAGGTAAGAAGGGGAACTGTACGCTAAAATTAATATTACGACATTAAGATTAGTGAATGGTAAGTGTTAGTTCTGGGGTTGAGATTAGAGTTTAGTGCGCGGTTAGAATTGGTTTTCCGAGTTTTTTTAGCATTTCCATTTCTTCCTTTACTATTTTTATGTGTTGGACACATAATGGTAAGCTAATCAGTACTTACCATGCTGACATTGAGGCCCAGTATACCCAACGGGACATTGGCATTCTCCAGTGACAGAATTGCACTTGTTGGACGTACCACAGTCACAGGATGAAAGGCAGTTCGTGCCGTATTTCCCAGGCGGGCAAGCTGAAGAGACATTTGCAAAATTTAAATATAAAGGTAATTATCAAGTCATAGGCTGCTAGATTATACTTACAATTTTCGCACTGTGCCCCATGCCAACCAGTAGAGCATAGACATCGGCCGGTAACTGGGTCGCAGTTAACCGAGTTCTGACAATCACATTGACCTCTACACCCTGTGCCATAGAAACCCCTCGGGCAGCCTATCATGGTTAAACAGAATTGCCTTTATTTAAACGAAACCAAGAAATTCTTATAGGAATTTTTAATTAAATCAAACTACGTACTGAGTTGGCATTCGACTCCATAATATCCAGGTGAACAATGGCACCAACCATTAAATCGGTCGCACGTTTCGTTTAGATTACAAGTGCACTCCATGCTGCAATCTGGTCCCCACCTCCCTGGCACGCATTCTGTGGAGATATGATTTCATTACGTGGTTAGATGCAATTTCTTAACACTTAATATAACCACCTAGGGACCAGACCATTTTGGTCATAATATCCGAATAGTCATAAAAAAGTCGCGAAAAATCGCGCTTGAATTGACGCCGCATGAATTCGTTGGATACCTGTGTCGCACAGCGCTCCTGTCCACCCCAATCCACACGAGCACTTTCCAGTTACCGGGTCGCACATCCCGTTGTTTGAACAAGAGCACCGATTCACGCAGTTCACTCCCCAAGTGCCAGGTTCGCACACTACATTGGAAATCATATTAAGTTTATCGTTGCCGTCAATCAAGCAGGTCGCCGCGTCAATCAAGCAGGTCGCCCTCATCGAACCCCGCGAATACAGACATGCACTTGACCTACCTGATTGGCAATTGCTTCCCGTTTTACCAGCTTCACACTCGTGACTCGTCGGGCAAGATCCCGTAACCTTATCACAGCTCATTTCCGTGCCACAATCGCAAGGCGAAATGCACCCAGGCCCGTAAAATCCAGAGGGGCACTCTGCGAAAATTACAACAAGAATTGTTATTGACAAGCCATACAGGTCGTTTAAAAAATTCTGTAAAAATATGTTTATTTATTTAAACTCTTACATATGGGAAGTTTTGTTGGTTTATTAAGCTTAACCGTATTGCTTTCACTTAACAGTTAGCTCTTACATGATTGGTCATTTTAGAAACAATTTTAGAAACATATTTCCCCACTGTTTCACATGTAAGTCTTTGCGGCCAATGCTACGAGAACGTGCAATAATTAAATACTAAAACCACAAACGTACCATCGGCGCACGTTGATCCTGTATAGCCAGGACGGCAAGTGCATCTGCCGCTGGTTGCTTCACAGGTTCCACCGTTGTCGCAAGTGCAAGTTGATCTGCAGTTGCTGCCATAAAATCCCTGCCTGCATCCTAAATACAAGGCAAGGTTGTCAAGAACTCCTCCATATCTAAGTTTTATAGTTTTATGTGTGAAAAGACTTTTTTATATTTATCTACTACGTAAATAGTCCAACTTAGGCTGTTGATGTCATAGTACAATACAAATTAAATGGTTAGCTTGGCAATTGCACAGAAGATATAACATGTTTTTTTAGATATGTCAGCTATATTTTTATTACAAATTCTTCTAATTAAATTATGCACATTTAGGTATTAATACAATTTCCCAACTAATTAAATTATGCACATTTAGGTATTAATACAATTTCCCAACTAATTAAATTATGCACATTTAAATTTTGGTATAATTTCCAAACTACATACTTGAGTTGCAGTCGTTCCCGGTAAATCCGGGAGCACAAGAACACTCCCCGGTCCGTGGATCGCACTGGGAATTCCGACCACAAGAGCAGGTTTCGGCGCAGTTGTTACCGTATCGCCCAGGTGGACAAACTATAACACCAGCCATTAAACGCGTGAATCAAAAACAAACAAATACCGATGAGGAAAATAATAAACTTACCATTCTGACAACCCGACCCAGTCAATCCTGGAGGACAGGAGCATTCCCCAGTCACGTGATTACACGGTTGGCCCGGCAAGCAAGAGCATTTACTCGCGCAACGATGACCAAATTGTCCTGAAAACGATTAATAAAGTCATAAAATTGTTGTTAGTTTTTAACCATTCTGTTTTAAAAATACGGTCTACCTGGTAAACAAGGCCGCGAACAAGATGATCCTCTCCACCCTTCCGTACAAAGACATTTACCAGTGACGTGATCACACCCAATACCGTTTTCACAGCTGCATTTCTCCTTGCATTTTTCACCGAAAAAGCCATCCGGGCAACCTGATGTCAGTTTTCATATAAAATTGTATGAAATATGGTTAACGTTCTCAGTCTTACCTTCGAGACAGCTTGGGCCTTGCCAACCAGGCGAACATCGACAGGCTCCAGAGGCAAAGTCGCATATTCCACCGTTGTGGCAATTACAGGAAGCGCTGCAGCCATCACCGAATGTCCCAAGCCCACACTCTGAATTAACGTTTAATTTAGAGTTAGATAAATTTGTATCTATTTAAAATTGGGCATGGGACCCAATGGCCTGCTTACCTTGTTCGCAAGCAATTCCGATCCAACCAGGTCTGCAGTAGCACCTTCCTGTAACTGGGTCGCATCCACGAGAATTTCGGCAAGTGCACATACGTTGGCAGTTGGCTCCGAAATATCCTTCCGGGCAAACTGGAATGACAGTATACTTACAATAAAATAATACCGAAATACAACACTTTTCAGCCTGCTGGCATGCCAACGTACCGCTATCACAGCGTGAACCAGTGAATCCCAGACCACAGATGCAACGGCCAGTCACGTGATCACAGCTTGCGCCGTTTGCGCAATTACAAACATTTGTGCAATTTTGTCCCCATCGATTTTCACCGCAACCTGTAATCATATCGGGTGAATACCCAGCTCCATTTAGCAATATTAACAAAGGTCTTTGACTTACGTTCGTTACAGCTATTCCCCACCCAACCAGCAGGACAAGAGCATTCACCAGTTATGTGATCACACTGCGCACCGTTAGAGCACGTACACGTGAACCCGCAGTTCAAACCATAATATCCATCGGGGCAAGCTGAGGATGGATAATGATGGGAATTCGGATTTGCTGGCTTTTGTTTTCAACAAAGAGCTGAAACGTAAAATTACCTCTGTCGCAAAAAGTATTTCTCCAGCCGGGCGTACACGTACAGGCTCCGCTAACGTGGTCGCACAAGGCACCATTGGCACACATACATTCTTGCTGACATTGTGGCCCATAAAGTCCCTCCGGGCAATCTGGATTGAAGTTGAAAAACCACAATTAAATCCCGTTACTCCATTACCAAAATACCACACAGAGAGTGGCTTAATTACGTTGGTCGCATCTTCTTCCTTTCCAACCAGAAGCGCAGTTACAGTCGCCGGTTACCGGGTCACAGGGTTCACCATTTTCGCAATCGCACCGCCTTGCACAGTTCTGACCCCAGAATCCAAGACCACACGCTGGATAAGAGTAAAACATTAAAAACTCGGACGAGCCAGTAAAGTTAAGCTTAAACTAACTAAAAGAGGCTGAACCTTTCGCAAATAACATATTTTTAACCGATCCGAGTTTTGAACCCATGATGGACTAGGCACAATGACCGTTTTTGTATAGAAGTCGGTATATGTATCGATTGCGCTAACCATTCGACCACGACAGTACCACAAAAGATTTTTAACAGAATCAAAAAGTATACAAATCAATATGTACTGTTTAGCAGCCAGGTTCCTTAATCTATACTGAGAGGAAATTAATTAATCTGATTATAGATGTATTTTAACAATTGTCTTTTTCCTTTTTTTTATAATTTTATATAAAGTAAAAAAAAATATATATATGAACAATGTTTGTCCAATATTTTTATCGTAAAACCAAAGACAAACTAAACCAAAATATTAAAATAAATTACTTTTCTGGCAGTTTCTTCCAGCGTACCCTCGACTGCACCGGCATGTGCCATCAACAGGATCACACAGACCATTTCCGCAGTTACACCTGTTTCTGCACTGTCTGCCATACCTTCCACTCTGACAATCTGTCAAATTAAACCCAATAAAACTTGAACTCCATTAAGACATTCGGTAGACTTACGATCGGCACACAGTGCTCCGACGTATCCCGAAGCGCACTCGCAATCTCCAGTCTGTTTATTACATACACCGTTGTTCAGGCAGTGGCAAGTTTCCGTACAACCCAAGCCCCAAGTATCCCCTGGGCAATCTTGAGCGAAATAAACTCATTATTAAGGAAAGGATACCCAAACAGAAATTTATGTCAGTTAACCTTACCTTCCTCACATGTCAAACCAGTCCTCCCGGGCCCGCAGATACATCTGCCCGTAGCTCGGTCGCAGTTGCTCCCGGCAGCGCAAGTACAGATTTCCAAGCAACCTACGCCCCAAGTGCCGGCGCTGCATTCTGTTGACACGGCGGCATTAAGTTCACCGCTCCATCAAATGTGTATACAGTGTCAGGTTTACCGCACGTCGTAAATAATGTAGTCCTACATATCAAGCGGAAAGCTGGACTTTACCTTGCGTGCAATTTCGTCCTCGGTATCCTGCAGGACAGTCTCGCTGACATGCACCAGTCACGTGATCACAGGCGACGCCATCTTCGCAGCGGCATCTTGTTGCGCAATCTTGTCCATAAGTGCCCTCAGCGCACACTGTGGACAACGAATGCAATGTCATTATACATCTCCTAAACAAAGGAGTTTGTAATACAAACTTGAAGTGCAGGTCTTTCCAGTATAGCCGGGCTTGCAGTTACAAGTTCCGTCAGCTTTGTCACATCCGAATGAATTCCTCTTATTACAAGTGCACTCGTTGCGACAGATCATGCCAAAAGACCATGGAGGACATTCTGCGTATAAAGTCACAAATCATTCATTACTTTTGCGTTAAAGCATCTGCACTATTTCAACAATCCTAATGGTCCTTATATATATATAGGGTAGTAATATTTGCCGATTGTTTTCGTTCAGGCGGTTAGGAAGCATTTAACTGACCTTTGTGGCAACGTCGACCGTAACGACCGGGCTCGCAGAAACAAATTCCGAATGTTTTGTGGCATCGCGAGCCTCTGCAGTTGCAAGTTCGAGTGCAGTCCGGGCCAAACCTTCCTTTGGGACATCCTGCGAAGAAAAAAATCGAAATTCCGTTTTAAATGCCAGAATCATCAGGGCTTTCACCACATAGTACGTAACTGGTAACCGCAGCTCGCCAAATACGGGAGCGTTACAAAACCAAATTAGAGAATCATAAATCATTAGGAGCTGAAAACCCGCCAAGTTAATTGCCAAGTGCGTCGCCAATCATTTTCTCCTTACCATTTTCACAACGAGTTCCGGTGACACCAGGCATACATCGACAGCGTCCAGTTTCGGGGTTGCATTTACCTTCGTTCAAGCAATTACAACGTTGAAGACAGTTTGGCCCAAATTGTCCCTCCGCGCACGCTATAAATAGAATGACGGACTAAACAACAGCCATGGGCTCATACAGCTTATATGTGCATGGAATAAATGAACAACATAACATTACACAGCGCAGGTTTTTAACTTACTTTCATTGCAAAGGATGCCCTGCGTTCCTGCTGCGCATTCACATCCGTCCAAATCGTCGTTGCAATTTCCTTGCGGACACTGAGCGCAGGTAAAGCTGCAGTCTTGGCCGAATCGACCAGGCTCGCACCTAAGGAAACAAAATCAGTGTTTGTTGTTTTAATTAAATGAAGCACAACAGCGCAAATGAATTTAACACATAATTAAGTAGGGGTTTGAAGTTTTGACTTTATATTAAGGTTGCTATCCCGACAGAAAAGAAAATCGAAAAAAGACTGAAGTGACGAGACACGACATTTCCAGATTATAAATTCCTGGATTAATATCAGGATTACGGTGGATTAAGGCCGCTTAAGAAATTAATCTACAACAGTTGCCTGTGTGAAGACCACAGGATATAGCCGTGATAGACAAAATCCACCCCGCCCTTCGACGAAACCAATTGACCTTACCGGGTAATGAGAGAGAAAGCTGCAAGGTCTTCTTCCCCACCGTTCAAGAGTAAAGGAGCCACGGGCTTCGGTTTGGAGCGAAAAACAATAACGGGAGGAAGCGCTGTAATTAAGCCGACAGTAAAATCTATACTGAGAACAGTAAAAGATACGAGCATGAAATACTTACGTTCACAGCCTTTCCCGTCGATTGTCAGAACGAACCCTCCATCACAAGTGCACTCGTACGAACCTATGCTGTTCACGCACTGCTGGTCGCAACCACCATTTACGTCCAAACATTCATTAATGTCTGTGGAGCAAAGCTATTTTAATCCAGTCACTTCAGATCATAATCTGAGATTGAAGCGCGAACTCGAAGTTGGGACAAAGTAGCGAGACATCCCGAGAGCATAAATGGCGAAAGGATAATTACAAAGATAACTGCGATGTAGTAAACAAGTAAACAGCAGAACTAACCTTGGCAACCGCAGCCATCTGATAACATTGTAAATCCCGATCTGCAGCTGCATTCGTATCCTCCCGGCGTGTTTGAACAGCCCTGATCGCAACATTTCGTTCCATCCGAACATTCGTCCACATCTATCAAAACACTTTATCAAAGACACACCGAACATCAATAAAAAGATCTCATCGTTCGATTACCGTGACAAATTAAAAATCTCAAGCTTTTAAAATATTTTGCGTGATCTTTTAGCTGTTGAACATAACTGATAAACGACATGCAGTCATTATCGTGCTTAATAGTGAACGTTCAAGTTGTTAATAAGGGTACATAGTGTGACAAATTAAGTTAAATCATTAATCAAGTAACGTCTCTCCGAACTCGAGCGCGGGATAATACAACAACATTGCAAACTAAGGAGTGGTTTTCAAAACATGCGCGGACCTGAGCAACTCTTGCCGTCGGCTTCCAACTGGAAACCATTGCTGCATGAGCAAGATATCGCGCCAAGGTCCTCGTTGCAAATGTGCATGCACCCGCCGTTCATCGTGGAGCAAGACTTGATCACTTCCATCTCAATTCCTGTGCAACGAGTTCCAGATTTAAATATAGAATGGGGTCCTGTCTGAACTCGAGATTTTGGCCACAGGTTTTCTGTCTCGGTCATTAATGTATTTTGCCCAGTCTGATGGGCGTAACCGTGGTACAAAAATTAAAAGCATGCTATGCCGCGGTACCTTTCAATTATCGTTATAGGATACACCCTTTTTAAAAATGCTAAATTAAAAGTAATAAACAAGCCAAGTCAGCTAACTTAAGGCCAGAAAAAACACGACGACGTCTAGCAATAAACTTACGGTAGCACGTTTGACTGTCTCGCCCAAGTTCATATCCAGGATTACATATGCAAGTAAAGGATCCGTTCGTGTTTACACAGTCATGGGAGCAGCCACCCAAATTGGTGAGGCACTCGTTGACATCTGAAAAATTGCCGAAATATATCGGTGATTACTCATAACCGATCGAAATCTAGACAGGTTCCTGCTTATAGCTTTGAACAGCTAATACATTTGCATTGATCGTCGAAGTTGGTATTGTTGCCTCGGAGCAATACTAATGGATATAAAAGATATTCTGATAAAAAAACATGAGCCACTATACCACTTTCGTGAATCATATAACATAGTGTTATATCGACTTTTGTACTTAATATGCTTAGACTAAATGTTACGAGCAAATACCCACCGACGCAAGTTCTATTATCAGCATCCAATCTGTAGCCTACAAAGCATGTGCACTGTGCGGCGAATCCAACAGCCACGCAGTTTTGGTTGCAGCCGCCATTGTTTGTCTCGCACGGGTCAGCAACTATGACAAATCAAACGTATTAAGTTTAAATGGGCATTACGAGATATACACTAGGCAGTTTTTAGATTAAAACACAGATAACCGAAGTATTTGATTAAAACGAAAACAAGCACAAACTGAATGTAGTTCAAATAACATATGAAGATCATGAAATTTGAACGCCGTTGGGTGTTAAAGTTGTATGAAAATAAGGGCAAAGATGCCATGAACACTTAAACTGTTTAGAACGAAACTTCCACACCGGAAATGAAGATTTCCCAAGTCGGTCAGTCCGAGGTCAGTCAGTATAAAAGGGGTTTTGTTTGAGTACGTCAGAGCTGACTTTGTATGAAGCGCCTGACGCACAAGCACAGAACATTTTTATTGAAATCTAATTATATCAGCTAGTGAAAGGCAGCTTTTTGGAAATTAAACGTTTATACAATTCCCGGCGGATGGGTATATTACGTTCTGACATTCAATTGAAGTTTTGCGATTGTTTCTGTTATCATAAGATTTTAACAACTTCCAACTTACTGTCACACGTTCTCCCGTTGGAGTTAATAACATATCCAGGTCGACATCTGCAAGAGTAACGACCCCTTGTCCCCTGAGGCTCACAGATTTGCTCGCAACCGCCATTTTGAATTTCACACATATTCGTCGCTGTTGAAAAAGAACCTTTGTTTTAACTTCCCCCTGTCTGTGGCAAGCCACATAATCCACAGCATCGTAAACTAGTTGTTATTCGCCAAGCGCACGAAAGGAGAAAGTAATATGCGGTTGAGAATATTTCATTATTGTTTGCTGATAGGCCCACACCGATTCTCGCAAGTTTCATTGGCGTTGAAGTATGACTGTCTGCCAGACAGATCTTCTCCGTGAAATTAATTAAATCTATTCGTCCTTGTCAACTTACGAATACAGGTCTTCTCGTCGGTGTGCAGTCGGTAGCCTTCGTTGCACTGGCAGTAATGACCTCCCTCCGTGTTTACACAGACATGGGCGCAGCCGCCATTATGGTCCGAACATTCGTCATCGTCTGTGATGTGATAAACAATGTATTACGTCGGTTTAGAACAAATACCCGGTTTAACGGTAGCGCCGATACGTTGTAACAACATATACTTGTTTCGCTCAGTTCCGAATACCAAACGCCATCGTAGCGTAATAATCCTACTTCGAAAAAGCGCCATAACCATCGATGCATAAATTGGAATTATCTCAAATTAAAAAGCAGCCTTGATACCCTATATGTGCAACTGCTTATTAAAGCACATTAATATGCGCGTACCCCACGTTTCGAGCGGCATGTCGGGCAACTCGAAATTGATCCCAGTTGCGTGAAGTCTAGCAAATCGACTTGAAGTGGAAATTCACGGTGGGACACGAAGTGTTTGGTTGCGTCTGACGCGTTAACGGAGATCAGCTTACACGAGGTAAGACTATAGTCGTTCACTTTCTTTCTCACGCCTAGCCAATTCAAAGACACTTGATCTCAGTAGGCGATTATTTGATTTCTAGATAAATTGAGCCGTCTCTAATTAGTGAAGACCACTTTTAAGTCTCAACGGAAATTACCAAAACTCTCCCTTGATTGCGACGTTTATACTCAACGTGAAGAAACACTCCTTAATATTAAATAAAACACATGTCGGCGGTAAGTTAATAAGTCGTTCATCGACTCGTTAAACTTCAACCACTGAATTGAGTGGAAAATGTTAGTAATTTTAACCACATATTCGACCCACGCTAGGATCAAATAACCCTGTGTGTAGAGGAGACACTTACTATGAATGCGGAAGACATTTACGGCCTTGATATCAAATTTTGGTGACACCTACCCACGCAGGTTCTTTGGTCGCTTTGAAGATGAAACCCAGCCCTGCACTTGCAGAAGAATCCGCCGAACGTGTTGCAGCACATCTGGTTACATCCTCCGTTGTTCGTGGCACATTCGTTCAAATCTGTCCAAAAATAATAACCGTATTTTATTCATAAACCTTGTGAAAGCGCGGGAGCGGAAAAGAACCACGGGTAGTTAATCGCAACGTTTTATTATACAATTACTAACTCGTTTTAAGAACCCGAAAATTGACAGAGACAAGAATGATGAAGACCAGCTGATCTACGCTGCGGCAATACTCACGTGACCGAAGGGATAACTTACCATTCTCGCACCGCGTGCCGGAGAACCCGCCCGTACATTGGCACATCTGGGCCGCAGACTCCTGGCAACGACCGCCGTTGAAACAGACTCCGTACGAACATTGAGCTGCAACGCGTGGGCGAAAACACACAAATAATATCGGCTCAAAATACAGTTTTCTACCGACTTGAATCGGTGCATCATCCTTGTGTTTTGTATTTCTCCACCATAGTATGGTTTGTTACGAATTCAAATACCGCCCAAAAAGTGTATTTGTGCGAGATCGAAAAAAAAACATTTCGGGATTTTTGTGACCAAAGGTTCCATTGCACTTTTTGAGTTTTTAACGGTGGAGAAACGGAAGACAAAAGGATGATGGAAATGAGGCTTGCAATTATTGGATACGGAATTTCACCTCAAACCGTTTATCATGCCACCATGTACATGCAAACGTCTGAGAGGAGTCCGACTTCCATGAATTGGCCACCCGGGTTTAAAATAGGGTTTAGCAACTCGACCTGTAGCCCATCTTTTTTGCCTAGTTAGACCGTGACTGGAAATCTTTGGAATCTCTTTATTCAGCGGGATGATTTCTGCCCCGTCTTTGTAATACTTGGAAACGTCCGGGCCGCACTGTACCTTCCCGAAATCCCACGGGCGCAGATTGCCGAACGGGGAAGGCGGCTGCGCCAAGCTATCGTCGTTACAAAACGCAACCAGCGCAAACAAGAACACACAACAACTTAGCATTGCCGTTTTAACACTTTTACTAAACTGCAACAATGCTATCTAAAGATATTGTTTTGTCAATGATAAACTTAACTTAGCACGATACACTTAGATACTGTCTTCCAGTCAACTAATGCTGCAAGTGCGATACGTGAATAAGCAAGGATGCTTATATACCGCCGTCGGCTTCAGTCCTTCCCACAAACAAAGGTTTGGTCGGTACGAAGGATTGTTATGCTTTTTATTCAGTTTGGGTCGCATAAAACACAGTACTTAGAGTACGATCTGCGTTCCATACAAAGTCCTTTGTTTGCGGTAAATCGAATGCCTTTGCAGCGAACGAAACAGACAATAACGACACCGAAGAGCCTCGATTTAAAAACACCATCAATCCCTTATATTGTGCGGCGCTTTCTATTACTTGTCTATGCAAACAGTTCGAATCTAACAAAGAAATGACGGACAATCACACAAGATGCCGTATCAACTCGATCTAACCATGCTCCCTTGTCATAGAACAATAGCCTTTATTACAATTAATTTCCAATGTCGTCGAATCAGCACTTCCAACAGCTACTGCTGATATAACACGACGCATGAGTAACCTCCTTCAGTGCGAACAAAGAAAAGACTGTGCTTAAATCTCATGAGGACACTCCATATTACGGAAGTTTTGTGTGCACAATTCTCGAGTGTGCATTGCAAGTTATTCGGCGCCAAAATATAACTCATCCAGAGTCTGCCAAGGGTCGCGTGATTTTGGCAGACACGCCGACGGAGAGACTGCAGTGCGATCCCTGCGTTTTGCAGACAAGAATCGCGTAATTGAAGGTCATGGAAATTAAAAATTGTTATTTTTCATTATAAATTAAGTTCTTAAAATACACGGTATCGAGGCGTCTATATGGCTAACGTTAGCACACACCGCATAGAACAATGAGACGAATATAGCTTATCGCGTACGACAAAGGCTGATATGTCAGTTGTCACTGATTTATCCATTGTGATATAGAGGCAAGCTCTGGCATAGATTTTGTGTAGGATCAAGTTGGCCTGAACAAACCCAAAGAAACAACGTCAGTTATTATCTACCTTGCTATAGAGGGCGTGAACCGATAGCTGGGCACCAAGTAACTGCGAGGCTGAATAAAGGCGCGCCTGTAAGAATGTAAGGGACGCACGGCAGACAGGAAACCGGCTAGGGTCTGCTTATTGATGCCGATGTCCCGAAACTGTTCGGACCAAAGCGACTTGGTTGTAGTTGCTAAAATCACTGGAACCCGCGTTGTCATATTCGCGGATTTTTTAAATCGACTTCGTAAGATAAGATATGACCTCATTCTGTTGACATAAACCAGGTAATGTGAAGCTTTTTATTGTTCCCGTGTTGTATCAAACTATCGGTTTGCCCGAGGTAAAATACGACCGTTTATTTCTCACTTAAAGGCATATCTATGCACTTGGGCGTCTATATTTAATATCGATATTGAAAGTTGCAAAGATATTACAATCAGGCTGGGTTATAATATACGCTCGAGCGATTTATACTTAATGAATCGCCACCTACATTTCAACGACAAGACAGCTCAGCGCCTTGGCGCCATCTGTGAGATTATAATTCGGTGACCGACCACAAGATCACGTGGTTAAAATCAGGCCTTACAAGTTCTGGAAAACAATTACCATAAACGTTCGGATACATAAATATTTAGAGCCCTGTGGTACGGCAAAGGTTAACTTCATGATGGCTAATGGCGTTTACACTCGCCTACGTCATTTGACTGCGTCAGAATCGTTTGACATCACAATGCGGATTGTGTGACGTTCTTGGGCAAACTAAACCAATTATTTACGCCACCTATGCGCATATGAAGGTACAATGGGTTCCTTCACGATTTCGACCATTGAATAAAATCTGCTTGTCACAGTTACCTCACTGTAGGCTAAATACAATTGAGCCAAAAATATCTGGAATATCCCTACACCCCAGTGATAACACAAATTTATTCGCATTGTTATGAACTAGGGTAGCACCACACCTTATTAAATTAACACGAATTTTAAATTGCGTAATATTAAAATATGTGAATGACCACAGTATGTGGAAAACTTGACCAACGGCTAAGCGTTAAGGATATTATCAACAAAACGTGTTTTTGTTGGCTTTTGCTAGCGGATTAGTGAGTAATAGACGTGACTCATTCCGCGATTAGTTAATCACCAGATCTCTTATTGAGCATGGAAAACAAAGTTCAAATTGTTTTCGAGATCCGTACAAGAAACCAATGATTAATGTGAAGTGGTTTTCCAGGCCACCTCTCTACGTGCAATCGACATGCAAACTATCTGCCACGGATTACTCACTGCGACAGCAATTACTCAGGTAAAAGTGAAAGCGGTGTCCGAAAAAATCCGGAAACCGGCCAAATTGAGCGTCGAAGGCATAACGGTGTAAGGCCGAATAAAATTGAAGTGGACGCGTGACTGAACGCGAATGGCGTTTGTTTAGACTCTGCTCATATGCGTATTGTTGGAGCAGTGATTTTAAATTTCTCGGCACGGAAAAAGAATCGGTTTATGAGGCGAAGCGTGATGGACAATGGCGCGTCGAACTTGACTTCCACGAACGAGCAGCTAGCTACCCGGCGTTTGAATGATGATAACCTTTCACCGCAGAACCAAACACAAATAACAGAACAAGAACTAAACAGTGGAATGTCTTGTGCTTTAAGTGGTACGAAGAGGACAAAGGTTTCCTGGGCTACAGGTCGGTCTTGCTCTGGCAGTCGAAACTACTTAACTTAAACACACGGTTTATTGTCTGGCAAAAATAAGTTCCTAAATGCAACATTTACATCGTATATGCCAGGTTCACCAAACTGATGTAACAAGCGACAAAACCGTTTTGCAGTCTTGCTCAGTATACGACATGAACTATATATTCAGGCATTGTGCGTTCGGCAACAATAACAGAGTTGTCAACTAATGTTACATCAGTTTGGGAAATTCACCACGACATCACCATTCCAAATCACAAGTCCTTTAGCATGTGTGGACAGTGGTAGTAGGACGATGAAGTTAAGCTACCTATTTGGAAACTTGCTCAGTGGGGATTTGGGCGATTAGTTGAGTACCATTGGGTGGAAATCTCAGATTTTGATCCTATAGACTTGTCGAGCCAATAACGTATTTAAACGTGACGCAATTGATATATTGCTTCCGAAACCTATACGAAGCTTTCGACTTGAATACGCAAGGGAGAATGGAGATGTCGGGATGCTCGAAGGAACTTGTGATTTAAGATTTAATGACTCACGATATGTACATCCTGCTTCGTTGTTTAGCTGGGTCCACCCCGCACAGCACCTGGCCGTGGTCGATCTTTTAGACTGATACGAGGTTCTGTACGTTGTGTAATATGCCGTCCTGTGGACACATTGATAAAATTAAATCGCGTGCCGATGTGTATTTATATAGGCTATATCAAACACGCAGAAATGCGAATGCGCAATTAACTTCTAGATTATAATATTGGGAAACGGGGTAATATAGTGTATTTAACACGACGTACCTTCGTTCGTATCCAACACACCACTTTCTCTCATTCATACAACTTTGCTTCCAAACTTTAACCAGTCGTGTGAATGCCTTCACGCATGGCTGCACCGAGCGGACGACTTTAACTGACTCCGACTCGCACACGTTCGGCCTGCATAACACCTTTTGATCATTCACACATGTCGGCCTAACGAGTTAATTGAAAAATTCGTGCCTTAACTCATTGTTATTTTATACACATTGACGCTTTTGTCTTGAGTGTCCGACATGATTGCAAAAAAGGGGAAAATAGGTTTAGAAAATTTAACTTAATTTGAATCAAAATTACTGGATTACAGCTTGAGTAAACCATAATTTACTACTTACATGCCCATCCTTAAACCAGTCCCCATCGAATCTTGAACGCAAATCAAAATATACATAATCGCAATTGCCACCAAAAGGCGAGAGTTTCTTTCATAACCCTTCATTATGGCCGAAGGTTAATATTTCCCAGAATCTTATGAATCGGTAAACCACTTTGCGATAATAAGTTTGTTCTTTTCTTGGGGGTTGTTTTGTTAACAAATAGGATTATCTAAGATTCAAATACGGGTTGGTGACCCTGCTGACGTGATCTGTTATTTCTTCGGTTTTCGACAACCGCTGATGCGTGTAGCCTCCTGTTGCACTAAAATCGCTCACCGGAGTATAGGAGTGAGGTCGTTAACTTGAGGGAAATTAAACCATCTACACCGACTTGGTGCTTACTAGAAATACTAGTCCCTACGTTTTTGTTCTGGAAAAGTAAACGCTATAAAAATGGTTCTAGGTCATCGTTCAAACACAAACTTACTATTTCTAGAAAAGAAGTTATTGTCATAGATCTATGTTTGCGTTTTACATAAACCACAACCACATAACTAACAATGGTCTTACTGTGCGGATCACGGCGCCCCAGGCTCTGATAACGAAACGCTTAACTAGATTGCGTTTACACACCGTTTATTAACGTCCATGGACACTTTGTTCCGCAGCTTATCTAAATTCAGACTTCGATCTGAAAAGCAACTGTTTACAATGGCAGCCACACTTTAACTGTAAGACTGCATGCGATGAAAGCCAACTAAGCCGAAACATTATTTGGCTAGTTACCAGGCAACTATTTTGACCATTTTTGTCAATTACGTCACATGCTACTACAACAATGTAGAGAAAGAATGCTCCCCTTGAGCAAATACGTCATATTAAAAACTGGAATTGAACATTTCTGATTCCCTAAGCAACTATTATCCTCAAAACTATTTTTTTGCCAACTAAAACTCGACATCCGTATCACTGTAAATAAAAAATCTCCGTTATTTTTCTGTCCTGGTTTGAATTAAATTCTAGTCATATCGGTCGTATGTATATTTGTATACGAACGACAGATTTCTGGTGGAATGTTTGCTTTACTCACCAAAGTAAAGGCCGAACATACAAAGCAACTAGAAAGCAGACAACTGGTAGCCAAAAAGTTAACACTTCGCCCAAATTGGCCTACTTTAAGATCACGTACCAAATAAAAGAGTAAGATAGTAAAATACTGTCCCTCGTTTTTACCTTTTTATTAGACTACTAAATCGCCTGAAAGTTTATCACTTGATTCCGTTTCATTAAATTCTTAGGTTGTCTGCGGTGTCGACCTTGGATATTGAGCTTCCTTTAAATAGCATGTGTTTCGACTGCGCCTCAAGAGAGGATAGATCTTTCAGTTTAATATCTATGCTTAGGATGTGATCAGTGACTAAATTACCGGTTGTGTGAATAAAAAAATTCTTAATTTACAAAGAGGGCAAGGTTTATTCGTTAAGAAAACATTGGAGATAAGCGTGCTAACCAAAAATATGTGCAAACCAAATAAAATCTCAATTTTGATTACCTTCAAGTGCATTTATGTTTCCGATTGCTGACAAAGCTATCGAGGTTCTTGTTTTATGATGCTATATTAATACATTACCTTGTCACGTTTCGTGCGAAGTAATCATTAACTCTATATATTTTATTGACGTTCCTAACCAGTCTCTGCAGCACGGTCAACTCACATCGCTTGGCTAGGCAAGTTACCGGAGGTCACACCTTTGGCATCTCACGGCTGCGAAGTGTGATCGTGTAAATCGCACCACATAGATTTAGCATCCACTAGGTTCTTATCGGCTTAGCGATGGATTATGTAGCAAAAATAGATGTCATATATCCCAAGTTCAACACGTGCGTCTATTAAACTCGCGAGGCCTAACTCGATACATTTAATTGAACGAAGCTTACAGCGCATAGCACAAATATTTAAAAAAAACTTCCGAATAGGTTTACAAACAGCATAGCTAATATCGCGATAAACTTTAATGAGATCTTCTGCATTGACTGTTCATTGAGTTCATCTGTCTGCTCACTGCGTAACTCGGTACGCTGTAAACCTATTTTCACGACTGAATCGCAAAAAATATTCTATTTGCCTTCGTCTTCAAGGCTGTTGATCCGCATCGAGGTACAGAGGAGAAAAACGCTGCTTCGCAATAAAACGCTCGAGGAATAAAAAGCGAGAACAAACTCGCCACCTGACTACTTAAGGGTCTGATTGGCAAAAGGAATGTCAATCTTTTTTCGACGTCACGGTTATGTAACGGCCGTACAACACTGGGAAATATTTTTCACGTTTGTGTTTTCTTTTGAGATACAAACAGAAAGAACTAGAAATTACAATTTTTTACTGACGTATATTTCGTCTTATCGTCTGGTTATGTATTTCTGGGAGTTTCATAAACCACAAGCCATGTTTCTTAAAAATTGACTTTGGCGAAACTAATTTTCCTTAAAAGCCGTTTATCAATTTGTATGATAAGAGACTATCGAATGACGCTTAGTGATAAAGTATGTTAAACTTACACTTTAAGACACCAACAGAATCATGATGTAATGTTTAGGCATATACCTTACGGACATCAGTGTATACGATAAAGCCGCCTTAATCCGAGTAATCGTAGCACGAACAACCGCAAGTGTATACACTAACAAATTTAATATCGTGATATCCCCTTTGGTCATTTATGTAATCGTTTCGCAGTTGTTTTTAGTAGAAAACAAGTAGAACCTTTATGATACAGCGAAGAAATAGCGCTGATGCAAGCTCGATACTGACATATAGCGGCGATTATAAAAAAAATAATGCCGGCACCAAACTATTTGCAGGCCGCTAGTTTGTTTAAAGAGTTGATCCAGTACGGTCGTGTGGCCAAATGGTTAACGCGACCGATACATATACCGACTTTTATAAACAAAAAACGGTCCTAGTAACGAGCCCACCATGGCTTCAAAACTTTGCTCAGTAAAAAAAAAAAAAAAAAAGAGTTGATCCAAACAGTGGCAATGCGTACAGAATGAAGCCACAATTCATTGAAATTGAAACAATAAAACATAAAAATCCTAACAACATTACAAAGTAGCTATAAACACCTATAATAGTTTGACCTTAATTGAGTATTTCTTACCTTTCTGCTTAAGGAAATTTATGGGAAAACGATTAAAGGTGGATAATGGCCTGCAGTTTTTGCTCGTATTTAAATTTTCTGTTTATTTATGCCAGCGTGGCAGGCTATTTTTATACACATGGTAATAATGTATTATATTTTATTATTTATTATATTATGGGTAATTTTTAAAGAAAAAAAGAATAATTTTATTTCATACTCTTTTTCGAGAATATTGGCTACAAAGCGATCGAAAGTGCGGAGTAATTAAGGCCGTCCCTTGACGTGATTTACCTACCATAAATTTTTCACTGCATATCTAATACATATTACATACGACCTCTAAAACGTTAAGTTTTGTAGTTAATTTTATTTCCGTTATTATGGGACATTTAATTAAACTGAACACCGAATTGAGTAATGTTGAGTTTTGATGGATTCCCCCGAAAACGGTTCAAGGTGGGTAAAGCGGAGATATATAAGCAAGAGATTTGTTTATATATCTCCGGCTAAAGGAGGCGTTCAACTAATTATTTTCCCTATCTCTCCAATGCAAACTGACCTCACAAAAACGACTGTCACTCAAAATCCTGACATAGGAAGTCTTAGATTTTTTCACAATTTAAAATTAAAGCTTGGATCTGCAACCTAAACTGAAAACCCTACAAAATTTTGTTTAAAAATTTTGAGCCCATACCCCCTCGTACATCGGCAACTTTTTTTCCAACAAACAGCTAGCAGATGCACAATCAACACCTTTATTTTACAAAGCACTGCTCCACGATTACAAAACTTTACAGCTAAACGAGAACACCGGCGCGCAGCCTAGCACATGCTGCTTTCAACCAAACAAACACTGGGGAATCACCACCATTGTTACTCAGCAAAACACTCGTTTAAAAACAATGACTCATGGAGGGTACCACTCGTCACATCCTGCCGTTCATAGAGGTCTTAATTGGTTATACGCCATCTAAAGGGCCTTTAAACTTTTTCATGCGTATTCAAAGACTCTATACATTTATGTTGGTTTGAGTGTTTAAATCTTATTTATAGGTGGTAATTATTGCTTTATATAATACGTATATATTTCAATTTAAACGATTCCTGAAGTAAATTACGGCAATTGTTTGTTCTTAGTGTAAATTATACATCAAAACTTTGTTTACGGTTTAAATTGAATATTCTTTAGGACTCCCAAAATATTGGTTAGTAAAGAATACTATGTGGTAAAATCAGTGAAGGTGCGGGAAGACAACCGTCATACTATCGGCTATGTCGGGAATTCCCCTGACAGAATTTACTCTTTAATTGTACATCCAATACATGCGAACACAAACCTTTCTATAGTGCATGGTAACTTTTTCTTGCCGTTTTTCACATTTTCAAAAATATGTTAACAAGATTGTCAGATTCTTAGTTACCAAATGCGTATTGCGATACTTATCATCCTCATACTGGTAATGACGATAGATCAGCATCCACTTTTTCGTCCTTGGTGGGAAAACGAAGGAGCATTAGCACCATTCCAACCCAGCGGACAAATTTCACGACGTACTAAGCAAATATAAAATGGTGGTACTGGTATGTAAGGTTTTATAACTATTCTATATTTTCTTAATTCTTTGTTTGTTGCAGGGTGTGAGTTTGATAACTTAACATTTTAGGAGTCTTAAGTTAATTGTTGGGCTAAAAAAGACCGTGGCCATACGTATAAGTTCAATGGACTGCCATGGTACTGGTTTCACACAAACCATCACAGGATTTAGTTGTTCTCTATGTAATTATGTATATTCAGAACACGTCAGCGAATTCTACGATAACAGAAGATTGTACAGAACTATAAGGTGATTAAGATGTTAAAAGATTCCAGTTTATGATTAATTTAAAACAAATTATATAAATGCTGTGTTTTCTCTAATTTGATTATGGTCAAAGGAAGTAAAACTGCATAATTTAGTTGAATGAAAGTCCAAAGGTGACTACTTCAAGTATAGAATACAGATGTTATGGTGTTTTTAATAAAAAAACTAATAATAATACAGCAGTCTAACAAATGACAAAGTTATGACATCCAAATTTGTCAAATAAAGCATTTTTGACACAATATTAATAAAAGTCACTTACAAGAAAAACAGCTAGATTGACTATATTTAATAGTAATTGGATCAATTTTAAAATCTTTCACACTAATCATGTTTTTATGACTACGAGTGTTGTATGTCAGGTTTAACATATTTCTAAAATAATTTACTTTGAATTGGCTGTTCTTTGTATTTCACAATTGCAACTGTCTATTAAGATTTAAAAGGCACACCAGCAAATACTATAAACAGGCATTGGACCAAAGACTATAAAAAATTACAACGTTGGCACGCAATTGCTACATACTTTTAGTCACTGTTGTGATAAAAAAAACGGTTTCATCTTAAACTGCGGGCAAATAATATTTACAGTGGTACTGGGATCAGACAACAATTCCATGGTAAAATGGCCTTTCATTGACCCACAATTTGTGACAAAAGATGTAAAACTGTTCCAGGAGAAACTAGTACCAGGTCTCATAATGGGGTATTTCCCAACCACTCCAGGTCCATTCACCAATTCTGTTTTGCCACTTTCAGTTGTTATAATCCAGTGCCTGCTAACTAGCTGACACGCTTTTGATGGTGGAGCATCTTCAGCCATTGACATTTTAACCCGGTACCCATAACTAGATGTTGCATATGTTATAGATGGTAAAAATACCCAGCGTACTGAAACCGTAATTGAGTGTGATGTGTATGTTACCTCTGTGTCCGAATCATAGAGTAGAAACTGGCTGTGAAGCACAGGAAAATGTCCAGACATTAATTTTCCGAAATAACTTTGAATCCATTCAGTAAACGAGTTTGCAAGAATATGAACTTTTGGTTCACTTCCTATTTTGATATAAGGTTTAGCGATTAGTTTAAATGAATTTACTTTTGTACAAGCGAAAGTAGCATGATCTAATACTGATAAGCTTATTTTAAAATAGGAATATATATCTAAATCCCCAAATATTGGGAATTGACCAGAACCGTGTTCAAAAATATTTACCAACTCCTCAAATGGCCTAAAACATCGCACACATACATCATTACTTGATCCAGCTAAAAGGGACCCAAACAAGCCAGATTGCGTATTCACTTGACCATTATGTATTCGATAGAAAAGTTTGTAATCATCGGGAAAATGTATTTCATGATTACGCTCAAATTCAGTAAAAACCTCCTTTTTAATGCCGGGCTGTAAGGAGTGGAAAATATCTGGGTTGTTTTTCTCCAGCCAAACTTCAACTTTGTTCCAAAGAGATCGTATTGTTGAGTAACATTTTATAAATTCTCCATACTCATTGTAGTACAATATGAAAGCGTCTTTCCACGAACAACATCCTTCTGGAAGACTTTCGAGTAACCATGTTTTTCTGCAACGCGAGTGCCAAACAGTGTTTAAATTAGTGGTCTGCTGCAGTAACTTGCAAACTTCTCCAACATGAAGGACATCACTATGGTCAAGAAATTCCAAAATCTTTACTAATACAACTTCGGGTAGAGTATGTAAAGTCATTCTTTAACTTACTTAAAGACAAACTGTTAGATCATGTTAAACACTATACCAATACTTATTATGTGTTGTTGTCTGAATCAGAAAGAAAAATTATGGTCAACTTTATAATTAATTATAAACAATTGCAATGGGTAGGCCATAAAGGACTAAAATGAGTAAAAGACGGAAGTAGTATATCAAAGAAACTGCGTCTTAAAACAATGGGAATTATTTCAAATCCTGCCCTAAACACTAATCGTAACTCCAGAACTAACTCTAACTCAAACCCCGGCCTTAACACTAACCTCAGTTTCACAAACAACGTCATAATGTAAAGTTTCCCAAGCAAAAATATAAGAGAGATAAGGGCAAGTCATCACAATATAAATTTTTAAAAATCAGATTACTTATAAATAACTTTAGTTTTATTCAGATCATGATAATTTGTTTTCATTCTATGGATGGCAGATTAATAAAAACGATTATTGTGGCCGTTAATAAAAAAGGGATTAAGAGGAAAAAGCAACGAAACTATTATGATGGATAATAGAATCTTAGTCATGTGTTGTACGTTAAGATAGTTAAAAATATAAACTATACTATTTATTGAGTTAAAACTCTCTGCGTGCAAACTTAACGTTACACTATTGTCCATTAATGATCAAAGCACTAATTTACACTAAACTACCTTGTCTACCTTTATACGGAAGAACCTATGCAACTTTATCCTTGCACCATCGCAAAATGCAAATATAGCGCTTACGACTTCTATGACTCAGCACCATAGAACAACTGCGCCGCTAGCGTTAAATGCCACCGTTTGGCGATTCCTAAAGAAATGTTTGGACTGAAAGTTGTTACTGAAATAAGTTCGGGCTGTACTCTTGTAGCATATAGTTCAGGTGGTGTATTTAATACAATGCATAATTATAAAAATATCTTTGGTATATACAACTTCTCTATACTAACCCAGACTAAATGATATTAATAGTGACTCTCTTTTGTCACCTTTTATTCTCGCCATATTGCCATGGGTGGATCTTTTTTATTGGCGCAGATAAGAAATATTCTGCCACAGCTTTGGAAATCATGCAGGCAGGTTCACGAGTTTCCAAAACGTCTCTAGGCACTTAGTATTATTTATTATTCTGAAGTAGGACTGTGATTATTTTAGATGTGCCATTTATGGCTCTTCCAACGTTATAAATTCGTTTAATTTTTTGGCCCGATTCTGCGTTAGATACTAGTGCATTCGGATTTAACAAATTGTTTATCGCAACAGAAGACCTTTTTGCTTCCCACACTCCCCATGCTTTTTTTGCTTCAAACACATTTATTTTACAAGCAAAACCTTTTGGGTTTTACCTGGGATCAAATCGAAGAGATCACGGTCATAATGTCCAGTAACCAGTCGTGTGTAAGTGGTGATGTATTAAACCACATATTATTAAGGCTCAGAGCTAGTGTGTTTTGCACACGAACCCATAACGGATTCGTTGCCTAGACCGTTTTTTGTATGTAAGTCGGTATATGTATTCGTCGCGTTAACCATTCGGCCACACGGCGGTACAAAAAATCGCCGATATTCTTCTTACTTAGTTACCGACTGTGCTTTCTCAAATAGTTACCAACTGTCGATAAAAACAAGACATTTTAAATAAACAACCCTTTTAGTGTTAATAAAACTCTAAAAAAAGAACACATTTTCCATTAAAAAACAGTTTAATAGACAAGACGGACATTTCGAACAACAAATTGGGCTTAACTATATATATATATATATGTTATGTAAATTGTATATGTTAAAGGGTAGGTCAAAATCAATTCTTTAATCAGAAATAAATCTTTATTTAAGATCCCTAAAAAATCCCTGTAATAAGTTAAAGTGACCAGACCTATAAGGCCTATATTCCATGCCACCGAGTAAAACGAAAAAAAAAACAATTTTACAACGAATCGCAGTTTTGAGTTTAAATCACATAAAATATACCCAGCTTCACATATACATGCCTCTGTTGTCATAATTAGCAACCGCCTCGTATTTTCAGCCACTTTTTCAAGACAGTGAAAAGCTATTTGGAGCAACACGGAATGCGTGGATGCATATTGGCATCCGTGACAACGCGTCACCAAAACACTACTGCAAATTTTTATTGCATCAGAGCCCATTGAATTGTAAACTTTTACCTACCTCGGCCATACTAAACAGGTTAAACCCAAGTCGTTTACTACTTTTAGCAATGAGTCGTTTAAAGGTTTGACAGGTTGACTATTAATATGGACTTCCTTGTCATCTTTATTTTTACGCCATTCATCGGCGATCATTAGTCCTAAGCTTTTCCCATTTAAAAGTATACCGGTTGTAGATGAAAATAAGTTAGAAAATTAGTAATGTTAGTGCGTTTCATACAGAAACCGAGAAGTGAATACAGTAAATTACGCAAGTTTTGACATTACATAATTACTGACAGCCTACTTGCTTTTTCACGTCGAAAACATATTACTTTTGCATGATTCATGTGGTCTGTATGTATATTATGGAAGGGATTTAATTATAATTCAATTATAATTAAGATCGCCAACGCTTTAATGACTAAAGATTTGCGTAACTACTACACCCACGCGTAAACTTTGTAAATACTAAACACAAAATAGTCATTATCTCTCTAAAGTCGTGCTCAGTTTAATTGCAGAACATTAAGATTAGTAACCTGTAGACAACAAAGGAAGTAATAATAAAGATATGGAAAGCAATTACTCGTCAACACCAGAATACGACAGGAGTACAATCAACCCAGCTCTGCAGAATGTATCTCACGGAAATATTATACCGAAAACTTCTCAAGTTCAATTTATTGTTTCATTGACTGTTGAAGCGATAATTGCATCGGCGACTTTTTGGTTTGGTTTGTCTTTGTTTTATTATGGTGTCAGAACAAATCGATTCAGAAGACGTAGCGGAAGTGATTTTAATGGCGGGGTCGTTTATATCCTTGCCGTTCTCTCTACCGTAACATTGTTGGGACGTTGCTGCTCTTCTATTTTGTTTATTTCACTCCCAACATATTTACCAGGATACGATGCAGAGTGCGAACCAGTAAGCGACTCGACGGTTTCGCTTTATCTATTCGCACTTATGCCCGTATATTTGCTTCTATGGATGCGACAGAGGGCGTTATACACACATCCAACGATGTTAAAGTCACATAGCAAGCCGATCATCATTTTAAGCTGGTCAAGCATTGTACTTTTACTTGGTGCTGGTTTTACAACTTTATTTGTATTCGTCATCCCATTAACTGCAAAGTCTGGATACTTTGGATGTGAAAACAAGAACCCAACAACAAACTATTTAAACCTTATTGCTGCCGTCATTACAGCAGTAGCACAGATCATGTTGGTTGGCTTATTTATTTTACCACTTCGTCAACATATCAAGGGCAGTAGGGGGTGCTTTACGTTTCTAAAATGTTTTTTCTCAACTGCTGAACCTAAAGTTCTAGAAATCACAAAGGGACGAACAAAATCCCTCGCTCATCATTCACGAACTCAATCGACAACATCAGTTGTCAGTGGCCGGGGATCAAAGAGAAATTCCCGGCCAAGCAATCGAGTAGTTCGCATCCTCCAAAGGTCGGTGATCTTCGCCAGTATATGCCTCATTAGTGACATTATAGCTATGGTCATTTCGACATTTGTGATAGCGAAAGATGGTTCAAGAAACTTTGGCTACATGACGTACGACATCAGTTTGCTGATAAACGTCATCTCCATTATCCTATCGTTCGAGAACTACAAGACAATGATATTCTCGTTCTGTGTGAAGAAAACGACTGCCCCAACTGACGCGACGTCAACCCACATGAACTCGGGGTCACCGCCATCGGTTCGTGAGGAAAGCACGGTGTAGAATTCTCATATACTATTTAACCATGTTCATTTTCCCGATGCTATGAAAATTACAAAACCACCAAATCGGCCTATGTTCATAAAGTCCTCACAGACGCCCGATCTCGTTTGCCTTTTATATTTAAAATATCGATTTTACATATTCAGTTAGGGTTTTATATACTGTGAAAGTTTTTCGATCCTGCGATTTATTTTTAATGGATAATTATGAAAAAAAACATATATTTTTCAACTTTTAATATTGGTTTTAAATATTATATTTATATGTAAAAAAAAGCAAATGAAAAACACTGTCTGTCATGTCTACTTAAATAAATTGGGTCATTTTACCGAAGACTTCAGGTAAAATTCATATTATTTGCACGTGACAAATTTAAAGCCACTATATTGTTTATAGCCTACTAATATTTAACACAGTTACACGAAAGAGTATACATTAATAATAAGATTATATTGACCTCATTTCTTCTGGACATTTTACGGTTTTAATATATGGTTTACTGCAATTACCAAAGCGAGATATTTTAAATTCTTAATAAATAAACAAAATTAAAGACCTGTGTCACTCGTGCTATATATATATATATATATATTATATATATATAAACACCTATTTCTGGTAAAGGTGAGTCATGCATCAAGATTATATACACAAAGAAAAGCGAGAATTGTTTCCCTGCGATTTACCTCAAGAACTCCTTGAATTAAAGATAGGACCTTTTTGTATGGAATTGGTATGTGTATATTCGCTTAAACCGTTCGGCCGCACAGATGCAGATAAATTGCTTGCCTATGAGGACACAACTGACGTGTTTCAACCTGCGGAATTATCCGGCTTACCTATCGGCTATCTGCCCTGTACACCATCACTGGTCCAAGCGAAGAGGATAGGAGGGATATTCATATTTATCCCCGTGAATGAGAAAACCAAGGGGGTTAACACACATTCAATCGTCAGATCACCTCGTTCCCGCCGTCGGGTGACAGCTATTTCAGTATGTTGTATATGATAGACACATTCCTTCAATTTGGTAGAATCCATTCCGCTGGGTTCAGGCAATGTCCATAAAGTGCCTTGCCCAAGGACACGACCAACTAGCTAGCGACCAGTTTCGCACCTGCAACCTTATGATTTAAAGGCGACGCACTTAACCGCCAGGCTAACCGATCGGACAAGGGGCATAGTATTGTTGTGTGCTGAATTTATTTTACAATAGTATGTTTTTGTAACCTTTTTATATATATATACTGCTAGTCAATATGCATCACGAAGCCAAGCTACTTAACCGCCCAACTTTTACCAAATCGAATACCAAATAAGAAGAGAATAAATAATAATACCAAAAAGGTAAATTAACGTTTTAGTCGGTAATCAGCATGGTATATTCAGCAATGTTCCGTCTCTATTAGGGCTGCAACAATATATCAATAATCGCGATACTATATTCTATAACTCAGCTACGATACTAATAAATGCGTATCGCGATTATTGTACCACGGACCCATTATTTTATCAGAGAAAATAAATATGCGTCACTGAAATTCGTAGAAAATAGTGCTGATGCACTTAAACGTATAATGTTTTGACGAACAAACCTTGTAACATTTGTTATTCTAATGCATTATACTTATCCCAATAAACCGTAGTTTTATTATTTTCATTAATATGTATTAATGGTGCTAATATGTTATAATGATACTGTTCACATATACAGAATCTGGTAACTCGTAAACCCATTACTTTCTGCTTGCATAAAGTTAAGCCAATTATAAATAGAAAACAAGGAATCGATATTTCATGTATACATAAACATATATAGCAGAGTCATAATGACTTTTAAAAATAGTGGCGGCAAACACGTGCGGTTGACACTGTCTTGTTGAAACTTATTTTATATTCCGATTTTTTTCCCTTTAAGACTCACCAAGAAAGTGAATTATATTGGCTGTCTCTCATACTTAGGATATACGCCCCATAATAAGACTGAATATACAATGGCAATTAATGTATTAAATTGAGCGTTTTAGTTCCGAGTATGCACTTGGTTGCAATAAGATGTCGCTTGATTTTCTGCACTTGTCAACTATGTTTTGTCATCTAAGTTGCAACCTATAAAACCAATTCAACAAGAAATTGCTGCTTTAATTTAAGTATAATAAAAAAACGTGACGTTCTTGTTTTATAAAAATACGTGTGTTGATCGGCTTACATTACTACAACAAGTCTGTTCTAATTTGATTAAAAAATATTTAACATATACACACGCAGGTTTCTAGACCGTAACTGTTTATTTTCTAATATCAACAATGCGTTCGGTTACCAACCGTTGTCAAGATAAGCCGGTCATATGATAAACCTCTAATGGGACTACAAAGAAAAAACAAGGTCAAAATGGGATTTTATATGGCACGAAACTTCCTTTGACGTGGCGCAATCAGTAAACTAGCTCGAAGGGGGTTTGTTTATAGAAAACTGCACCAGACGATAACAGTATATAAAGCTTGCGATAAGTGCATTTAAAACCAGAAATTGTTCTACTCCTACAGTGCACTGTTCAAATTTTCTGATTTGATTTTAACCAATTTTATATACATACTCGTAAAGTTTCAGGCGACAGCTAGATTTTTCATAATGAATTTGGCGGTGTTAGTTCTCACACTAATGGTGGTGGGCTTCGGAAGCTCGATGAATCTGGAACAATGTAGCATTAAATGCGATTCTGCCAACGCTCCTGCTGCTGGTACTCCTGACAAGAAACTCGAATTGTCTCTTCAAATCTCCGAGCACATTCACTCAAAGGCTTTGGCGCATTACGATGTTCGTTTCGATAGAGACTTCGTTTTCTCTCCTTCAACCAACAAAATATCGAAGATATATGACCAAGGATTGTCGCAGACGCACATCACTCAATCCGACGCAGCATTACAGCCAGTGCTCTCTCCAGCAAGGCAAAATGGACATCGTTTCATGCATTTTGACGGTAATGGAAACAAACGGTTGCTGGGGAATATTAATTTGAACCCTGCAAGCGGTCAACTTGATCTGCTAACGGTTTTTATTGTTTTTCGGGTCGACGGTTTTGACGCGAACACTCATTGGGTACGAAATGGCATTTTCGGTCACGACGATTATGGTTATGACAAATTCATTTGCTTTTTGCCTGATGGAACGCTGATGGTGTCTGGAGCAACCAACAACAATGTTCAGGTCACTGAATTTCCAAACAAGGCGAATCCCGGAGCAATCGGCCAGTGGAACGTGCTCAGTGTCCAATGGAACGTGGAGGGAGGCGCAGCAGCTAGCAGTGTATACTGTAATGGAAAGCTTCTGGCTAAATTTCAAAGTCGCACATCTCCAGGCGATGTTCGATTCTCAGTTGGTGATCTTGACCCCCGTGGACTTGTGCCACTCAAAGGAGCAATCGGCGATTTCGTGATGTACCGTGAGCTTGCGCTATCTGACAGCCTTATAAAGCAACACCATGCTTATTTCGTTGACAAGTGGGGCATCGATGCTGACCCTATCACATATTAAAACATCGGTGGTGGACATTTGAATCATAGTCATCGTCATTTAGCTCAGTACTAACTGTCATGTATTGTGAAATAAATCACCCCAACATAACCACAGTGTATTACTTTTGTAAAAGAAACTAACGACAAAACCTCAGTTGGTAAAACGAGTCAAAATATCAAATTAAGCATTGCTATTAGATAGCTGCGATAGAATATACCCATTCTAGATTAAATTCGACATGTAAAATTATAATGGTCAAGAACCGAAATATAAGTTTTAACAAATCAATGAGCTACTGGTGGAAATAATTACTGTACATGTATGAGGCATTGACAATAGATTACTTGCATGATTCATGCAGTCTGTGTATTATGGAAAGGTATGTGTATTATGGAAATCGCCAACGCTTTTTATGACGGGGGACCTATGTAACTATGCCCACACGCATAAACTTGTTAAAGACTAACGCACAAAATAGTCATTATGTCTGTAAAGTCGTGCTAAGATTGATTGCCGAACATTTCGATTACTAACCTGTACAAAGAAATTGTAAAAATAAAGATATGGAAAGCAATTACTCGTCAACACCACAATACGACAGGAGTACAATCAACCCAGCTCTGCAGAATGTATCTCACGGAAATATTATACCGAAAACGTCTCAAGTTCAATTTATTGTTTCATTGACTGTTGAAGTGATAATTGCATCGGCGACTTTTTGGTTTAGTTTGTCTTTGTTTTATTATGGTGTCAGAACAAATCGATTCAGAAGACGTAGCGGAAGTGATTTTAATGGCGGAGTCGTTTATATCCTTGCCGTTCTCTCTACCGTGACATTGTTAGGACGTTGTTGCTCTTCGATCGTCGCTATTTCTCTGCCGACGTATTTACCAGGATATGATGCCGTGTGCGAACAAGTAAGCGACTCGACAATTTCTTTTTATGTACTAGCACTAATGCCCGTATATTTGCTTCTATGGATGCGACAGAGGGCGTTATACACACATCCAACGATGTTAAAGTCGCATAGCAAGCCGATCATCATTTTAAGCTGGTCAAGCATTGTACTTATACTTGGTGCTGGTTTTACAACTTTATTTATATTTGTCATCCCAATAACTGCAAAGTCTGGATATTTTGGATGTGAAAACATGGAGCCAACAACAAACTATTTAAACCTTATTGCTGCCGTCATTACAGCAGTAGCACAGATCATGTTGGTGGGCCTATTTATCTTACCACTTCGTCAACATATCAAGGGCAGTAGGGGGTGCTTTACGTTTCTAAAATGTTTTTTCTCAACTGCTGAACCTAAAGTTCTAGAAATCACAAAGGGACGAACAAAATCCCTCGCCCATCATTCACGAACTCAATCGACAACATCAGTCGTCAGTGGCCGGGGATCAAAGAAAAATTCCCGGCCAAGCAACCGGGTAGTTCGCATCCTCCAAAGGTCCGTTATCTTCGCCAGTATATGCCTCATTAGTGACATTATAGCTATGGTCATTTCGACATTTGTGATACCGAAAGATGCTTCAAGAAACTTTGGCTACGTGACGTACGACATCAGTTTGCTGATAAACGTCATCTCCATTATCCTATCGTTCGAGAACTACAAGACAATGATATTCTCGTTCTGTGTGAAGAAAACGACTGCCCCAACTGACGCGACGTCAACCCACATGAACTCGGGGTCACCGCCATCGGTTCGTGAGGAAAGCACGGTGTAGAATTCTCATATACTATTTAACCATGTTCATTTTCCCGATGCTATGAAAATTACAAAACCACCAAATCGGCCTATGTTCATAAAGTCCTCACAGACGCCCGATCTCGTTTGCCTTTTATATTTAAAATATCGATTTTACATATTCAGTTAGGGTTTTATATACTGTGAAAGTTTTTCGATCCTGCGATTTATTTTTAATGGATAATTATGAAAAAAAACATATATTTTTCAACTTTTAATATTGGTTTTAAATATTATATTTATATGTAAAAAAAAGCAAATGAAAAACACTGTCTGTCATGTCTACTTAAATAAATTTGGTCATTTTACCGAAGACTTCAGGTAAAATTCATATTATTTGCACGTGACAAATTTAAAGCCACTATATTGTTTATAGCCTACTAATATTTAACACAGTTACACGAAAGAGTATACATTAATAATAAGATTATATTGACCTCATTTCTTCTGGACATTTTACGGTTTTAATATATGGTTTACTGCAATTACCAAAGCGAGATATTTTAAATTCTTAATAAATAAACAAAATTAAAGACCTGTGTCACTCGTGCTATATATATATATATATAAAAACACCTATTTCTGGTAAAGGTGAGTCATGCATCAAGATTATATACACAAAGAAAAGCGAGAATTGTTTCCCTGCGATTTACCTCAAGAACTCCTTGAATTAAAGATAGGACCTTTTTGTATGGAATTGGTATGTGTATATTCGCTTAAACCGTTCGGCCGCACAGATACAGATAAATTGCTTGCCTATGAGGACACAACTGACGTGTTTCAACCTGCGGAATTATTCGGCTTACCTATCGGCTATCTGCCCTGTACACCATCACTGGTCCAAGCGAAGAGGATAGGAGGGATATTCATGTTTATCACCGTGAATGGAAAAAAACAAGGGGGTTAACACACGGGCAATCGTCAGATCATCTCGCGCCTATCGTCGGGTTACCAGAGCTATTTCAGTATGTTGTATATGATAGACACATTTCTTTAATTTGGTAGAACCCATTTATCCGCTGGGTTCAGGCAATGTCGTAAAGTGCCTTACCCAAGGACACAACCGACTAGCTAGCGACCAGTTTCGCACCTGCAACCTTTTGATTGAAAGGCGACACACTTAACCGCCAGGCTAACCGGCCGGACAAAGGCATAGTATTGTTGTGTGCTAAATTTATTTTACAATAGTATGTTTTTGTAACCTTTATATATATATACTGCTAGTCAATATGCATCACGAAGCCAAGCTACTTAACCGCCCAACTTCCACCAAATCGAATACCAAATAAGAAGAGAATAAATAACAATTATACCAAAAAAAGTAAATGGTTATTAAAGTTTTTCAGTCGGTAATCAGCATGGTATATTCAGCAATGTTCCGTCTCTATTGGGGCTGCAACAATATATCAAAAATCGCAATACTATATTCTATAACTCAGCTACGATGCTAATAAATGCGTATCGCGATTATTGTACCACGGACCCATTATTTTATCAGAGAAAATAAATATGCGTCACTGAAATTCGTAGAAAATAGTGCTGATGCACTTAAACGTATAATGTTTTGACGTACAAACCTTGTAACATTTGTTATTCTAATGCATTATACTTATCCCAATAAACCGTAGTTTTATTATTTTCATTATGTATTAATGGTGCTAATATGTTATAATGATACTGTTCACATATACAGAATCTGGTAACTCGTAAACCCATTACTTTCTGCTTGCATAAAGTTAAACCAGGTGTAAATAGAAAACAAGGAATCGATATTTCATGTATACATAAACATATAAAGCAGAGTCATAATGGGTTTTAAAAATAGTGGCGGCAAACACGTGCGGTTGACACTGTCTTGTTGAAACTTATTTTATATTCCGATTTTTTTCCCTTTAAGACTCACTAAGAAAGTGAATTATATTGGCTGTCTCTCATACTTAGGATATACGCACCATAATGAGACTGAATATACAATGACAATTAATGTATTAAATTGAGCGTTTTAGTTCCGAGTATGCACTTGGTTGCAATAAGATGTCGCTAGATTTCCTGCACTTGTCAACTATGTTTTGTCATCTAAGTTGCAACCTATAAAACCAATTCAACAAGAAATTGCTGCTTTAAATTAAGTATAATAGAAAAACGTGACGTTCTTGTTTTATAAAAATACGTGTGTTGATCGGCTTACATTACTACAACATGTCTGTTCTAATTTGATTAAAAAATATTTAACATATACACACGCAGGTTTCTAAACCGTAACTGTTTATTTTCTAATATCAACAATGCGTTCGGTTACCAACCGTTGTCAAGATAAGCCGGTCATATGATAAACCTCTAATGGGACTACAAAGAAAAAAAAAGGTCAAAATGGGATTTTATATGGCACGAAACTTCCTTTGACGTGGCGCAATCAGTAAACTAGCTCGAAGGGGGTTTGTTTATAGAAAACTGCACCAGACGATAACAGTATATAAAGCTTGCGATAAGTGCATTTAAAACCAGAAATTGTTCTACTCCTACAGTGCACTGTTCAAATTTTCTGATTTAATTTTAACCAATTTTATATACATACTCGTAAAGTTTCAGGCGACAGCTAGATTTTTCATAATGAATTTGGCGGTGTTAGTTCTCACACTAATGGTGGTGGGCTTCGGAAGCTCGATGAATCTGGAACAATGTAGCATTAAATGCGATTCTGCCAACGCTCCTGCTGCTGGTACTCCTGACAAGAAACTCGAAGTGTCTCTTCAAATCTCTGAGCACATTCACTCAAAGGCTTTGGCGCATTACGATGTTCGTTTCGATAGAGACTTCGTTTTCTCTCCTTCAACCAACAAAATATCGAAGATATATGACCAAGGATTGTCGCAGACGCACATCACTCAATCCGACGCAGCATTACAGCCAGTGCTCTCTCCAGCAAGGCAAAATGGACACCGTTTCATGCATTTTGACGGCAATGGAAACAAACGGTTGCTGGGGAATATTAATTTGAACCCTGCAAGCGGTCAACTTGATCTGCTAACGGTTTTTATTGTTTTTCGGGTCGACGGTTTTGACGCGAACACTCATTGGGTACGAAATGGCATTTTCGGTCACGACGATTATGGTTATGACAAATTCATTTGCTTTTTGCCTGATGGAACGCTGATGGTGTCTGGAGCAACCAACAACAATGTTCAGGTCACTGAATTTCCAAACAAGGCGAATCCCGGAGCAATCGGCCAGTGGAACGTGATCAGTGTCCAATGGAACGTGGAGGGAGGAGCAGCAGCCAGCAGTGTATATTGCAATGGAAAGCTTCTGGCTAAATTTCAAAGTCGCACATCTCCAGGCGATGTCCGATTCTCAGTTGGTGATCTTGACCCCCGTGGACTTGTACCACTGAAAGGAGCAATCGGCGATTTCGTGATGTACCGTGAGCTTGCGCTATCTGATAGCCTTATAAAGCAACACCATGCTTATTTCGTTGACAAGTGGGGCATCGATGCTGACCCTATCACATACTAAAACATCGGAGGTGAAAATTCAAATCATAGTTATCGTCATTTAGCTCAGTACTAACTGTCATGTATTGTGAAATAAAACAACTCCAACATAACCACAGTGTATTACTTTTTTAAAAGGAACTAACGACAGTACCTCAGTTAGTAAACGAGTCAAATATCAAATTAAGCGTTGCTATTAGATAGCTGCGATAGAATATACCCATTCTAGATTAAATTCGACATGTAAAATTATAATGGTCAAGAACCGACATATAAGTTTTACCAAATCAATGAGCTACTGGTGGAAATAATAACTATACTTGTATGAGGCATTGACAATAGATTACTTGCATGATTCATGCAGTCTGTGTATTATGGAAAGGTATGTGTATTATGGAAATCGCCAACGCTTTTTATGACAGGGACCTATGTAACTATGCCCACACGCATAAACTCGTCAAAGACTAACGCACAAAATAGTCATTATCTCTTTAAAGTCGTGCTCAAATTGCTTGCCGAACATTGCGATTACTAACCTGTAGAGTGTAGACAAAGAAATTGTAAAAATAAAGATATGGAAAGCAATTACTCGTCAACACCAGAATACGACAGGAGTACAATCAACCCAGCTCTGCAGAATGTATCTCACGGAAATATTATACCGAAAACTTCTCAAGTTCAATTTATTGTTTCATTGACTGTTGAAGGGATAATTGCATCGGCGACATTTTGGTTTGGTTTGTCTTTGTTTTATTATGGTGTCAGAACAAATCGATTCAGAAGACGTAGCGGAAGTGATTTTAATGGCGGAGTCGTTTATATCCTCGCCGTTCTCTCTACCTTGACATTGTTAGGACGTTGCTGCTCTTCGATCGTCGCTATTTCTCTGCCGACGTATTTACCAGGATATGATGCCGTGTGCGAACAAGTAAGCGACTCGACAATTTCTTTTTATGTACTAGCACTTATGCCCGTATATTTGCTTTTATGGATGCGACAGAGGGCGTTATACACACATCCAACGATGTTAAAGTCACATAGCAAGCCAATCATCATTTTAAGCTGGTCAAGCATTGTACTTCTACTTGGTGCTGGTTTTACAACTTTATTTGTATTCGTCATCCCATTAACTGCAAAGTCTGGATACTTTGGATGTGAAAACAAGAACCCAACAACAAACTATTTAAACCTTATTGCTGCCGTGATTACAGCAGTAGCACAGATCATGTTGGTGGGCTTATTTATCTTACCACTTCGTCAACATATCAAGGGCAGTAGGGGGTGCTTTACGTTTCTAAAATGTTTTTTCTCAACTGCTGAACCTAAAGTTTTAGAAATCACAAAGGGACGAACAAAATCCCTCGCTCATCATTCACGAACTCAATCGACAACATCAGTTGTCAGTGGCCGGGGATCAAAGCGAAATTCCCGGCCAAGCAATCGAGTAGTTCGCATCCTCCAAAGGTCGGTAATCTTCGCCAGTATATGCCTCATTAGTGACATTATAGCTATGGTCATTTCGACATTTGTGATACCGAAAGATGCTTCAAGAAACTTTGGCTACGTGACGTACGACATCAGTTTGCTGATAAACGTCATCTCCATTATCATGTCTTTTGAGAACTACAAGACAATGATATTCTCGTTCTGTGTGAAGAAAACGACTGCCCCAACTGACGCAACGTCGACCCACATGAACTCGGGGTCTCCGCAACTGGTTTACACCAACCAGACAGTGGTGTAATCGAACCCGTCCACTAGCGAGCGAAACAAGATAGACATACACCATCTTAAGCATTTTTTGGTTTCCAACTCACAGATTATAAAACCGTGTCGAATCTTAAACACAGAGACATTTAAGATTATCCTGCAACCTATTTTATTAACAGGCGAGGTTTCGAACCCTTTAGGTCTCGTCACCAAGACCGTTTTTAATATATGATCGGTATAAATGTACCTGCCGCGTTAACCATTCGACCACCCATATATCCTATTTTATAAACGGGGAAGTCTTAGTTATATACCAACCTGTATTTGACTGCATTTCAGTGATAGATTTTTTATTCGTCGTTCATGTTCTATAATTGCAACTCTCACCAATGATTGTGAACAGCACGATGCACGAATGAAATAAAGTTTATAACAAAAGAAAACGCACACAAACACACACACTTGTCCATTTAATTCCAATGCAACACGACATCATTTGTAGACACTGCAGTCAAGAGTATCTGCTGGACGAGCGAGAACGGTAAGAATCGTCGCTCCACGATCTGCTCCGAGAACTCCTGGGTTAAAATGTAAATTGGATTGTCGGACAGATTAGTCTGGTGGTTTAGTGCGACGACGTAGGGTTGCAGATGGTAAACTTGTTGCTAACTAGTCGATTGTATTCTTGGGAAAGGCACTTAACGGACATTGCCTGAAATCAGCGGATTAATGGCTTCTACAAAATTGCAAGAACGTGTGAATCATACATAACTCACTGCAATAGCTTCGGTAACCCGACGGTGGGCGCGGGGAGATTTGACGATTGCCTGGTTTTCCCGTTTACTTCAGTACACTGAAGTAACGTATCTTTTAAGTCTACATTCCTGGTCCTAGTGTGTCACGTCGGACCTTGCCCAAACAATGTAAAGACAGTGTCCTCACCCCACGACCTACCTTCGCGATGAACCGCTCGAACCACGGGAACTGCTTCGCCATCTGAAAGTTTGCATGTCGTCACAATTTTGACATCCAAGATGTCGGACCTGGGACTTACCTGGCGTGAGAAGAGCGGTAATGACGACACGGGCGATCAATGTCGCTCCCAGATGACGACGCTGACGTAGAGCGGGAGTGACGTCGTCGGTAACGTGAACTGCTTGAACGAATAGTTAAGTCAGTAATTTTCAGAGACGAAATTTTAGCTGGAAACGCTTATCGATTTACCTGTCCGAAGAGGTTGAGAAATAAGAGGAACGACTTCGACTTCTTCGGGATTCCCTGGATCCGCTGGATGACGAACGGGAGTACGAGGACGATCTACAATAATATAGAAATTTAATGACAGAATAAGTACTGACTTTTTTTGTTTTCCCGAATCAAATATCGAACCCGTGGTATTTCTATCAGTCTCGTTAAGTATTTGGCCAAACGAATACGTAATGACTTAATTAGTTTAGCATTCTGACTAATACGAGCGCCTGCAGTCAATTGTCTACCACGTGTCTATTGAAAAGTAGAAATATGCAGGACAGTGGTAGTTACCCAGTTGTAAGTTGGCCATGTTGTACAAAAAAGAGGGGGAAACGAAACATGATTTGAGCTTTGTAATATCACAAAGGGATGTACAGGTACATAACCGACCTGGATCGACTGCTGCTGTAACTACGACGGCGACGTCGACTTCGACCGCGGCTGCGGCTGTGGCGGTACGACGGACTGCGGCTGCGCGACGAAGAATCGCTTGACCACGACGACGACCTCCGACCACGTGATCTGCGCCGATGACGTCGTTTCCGCGGTCGCTGAGGCGAGACGGACGGCGACGAGGCGGGCGAGGGAAGCTTCACGTCGTTTCTGCGGAAAGACAAGAGACGACGGGACATTTAGATTCTCGGCGAGAAAAACACGAAAAGGCAAAACGAAGGATTTCTTACCCTGTTTGATCGAATATTCTCTGAAGAGATTCGTCCGTAATGTCCTTGGTGGCGAACAAGCTTAGCATTCGGTGGTCGCTGAATTTTTTTGGATCTGCGAGTGTAGATTGGTTAAACAGCTACTAATGCAATTAAACAATAAGATCTGTGACAAGAATTTGGAAGCTTGCAAAGTTTTTGTGGTTAACTAAAACAGGTAAATGAGTCGGTAGTTTGCACAGAACCGAAAGATTGTTGCATCTTTTCTGTTGTATCTAGGGAATTTACAAAAATAACTTAAAAACGTACCAAATTCGGGTTCTGGAGGTTTAAATTGTGCTTCTGGCAACGGCGGTGGTTCCATCGGCGCCATGGGTCGTCCGTTCATGTGAAGATGAGCCCTATTAGTGTACGCCATGTATGCCATCATGTTGTAGTAGGGGTATGGCATCGACCTCATGTAATGGGGGTGCATTTGCATCCCGGGATAGTAGTGTGGGTTGTAGATCATGTTGTGGGGGTTTCCCGCAGGTGGGTACGGCGGTGGGTTACCAACTGGAGATGGGGTGGGAAGATTCGAAACGGTGGAGGTGGGATTGGATGAAGACTTTGCTGGAGATGGTTGGGAGGAGGGTGGATCCGGAGCAACCTTCAGTCCGGGGGAAGATTTTGTGGAAGTTTCTGTTTTTTTCGCTTTTTTCTTGTGATTCTTCTTCTTTTTCTTGGAGGACTTAACTTCAGGGACTTCGGGCTTCGGCAGCTTGATGTTGAAGACAAAGGGTTTCTTGGTGGGTAATCCTTCGTGGAGTTGAAGGTCCTCATCCGCGTCTTCTGTCTTTCCTCCTGGATCTGTGACCCGGAACTGCTCCGTCGGCGCAATATGGGTGGGGGTGAGGGTGGTAGGGGTAAGGGTCGAAATCATTGTGGGTTTTACTGGGGCGATTTTCTCAACTGCATTCAGCTAC
>CH002666.1:127152-144751 GCA_000149265.1 Ciona savignyi | reverse complement strand
CTGCTTTTGTAAAACACATTTAAAAAAACAAAAAATCATTAAAAAATTAAAAAGTGTTTTAAAAAGCTTGCAACTAAGGAAGCTTACCAGTGCACCTCTTCCCTTAATAACTCGTCCCGATCTGGTTGTCCATTGTTTTGATCGACTTCTCTCAGAAGCTGGCGTTAGTCCTTCAGATGTGGACTTATCCCTGAGATTGATTTTTATAGATCAATAACTAATGACAAAAGCCAACATGAATATTCAATGTGGTTTTATAGCCAATAATGTTTTTGTAAGTAAAATTGGTTCCATAGGGATTTTAACCAAACGAGTTATCAAATCGCAAAAATTTATCAACTAAATACTTTAATCTTCAATAAAAACATTAACATTATATGACATAGCAAAAAAATTCAATTGCCAAATTGCAATTAAGCCCAACAAATGCTGTAGTCATGGATATGGCAACAATCATCATGTTAATTTGGTTGATCAAACCAATATACAAATAATAATAGAAAAGATGGCCATCTGTAAGATTACTTTTGCTTAATAAGTTCTAAACAGCCAGTTCATCCTGACAACAAACTTATTGCTATGCCACCAGCACTAAAGAGCAGTGCATGATCGGTACTGCAGTGAATTATAAGCCAATCACAACATAAAAAGCATGAGAAACATGGCTGAACCAATACGGACAATATCAACTGTGCCACAAATATCACATTAAATAGACAATCCTTAAATGCAGCATGTGTAGATGCGGCAGCATTAACTTATGACTGGATACGGCAGCATTAACTTAATAACTTATGTGTGGATGCGGTAGCATAAATAGTAATTAACTTACGTTCCATCATTAGACTTTACTCTTTGTAGAAACCTGCTGGAGGGAACTTCTGGCACCTCTTCTGCGGATATGGTGCTGAAAGGAGTTGGCTCCTCTTCTTTAACTTCAGCATCCTCTCTTTAGTTGGGAGAATAAAATCAACACCGACACCCATATTTACACATTGCATGGTTTTAATGTTGTATAAATTGGGCTTTGTCATACATTATCAAGTACATCCTAGGTTAATAATTAATAACCACTAAACTGCATTGAGCTTCAAGAAAAATAAAGCATGATAAAAATTTAGCAACATATGATAATAAGGCACTTAGGCTATCTTGAATCTGTTTTAATTACACTTGCATGTGATCATCAATTTGCAATGGGGTATGGCACTTAAATTGTCCTAGATTAAAACTAAAGTGCTTCAGCAACAATTATTTATATGATCTGTTGTTTCAAAATAGTTCTATATTGAAAAAGGAGCCTAGTTATACACAAAAACTTAATAATTAGTTCACTTATTGATTAATTATCGCTTGCTGTGCAATAAATAGGTGGTTGCTAAGTAACCAAAACTATTTTGTGGCCATAAACAGAATGAAGATGTAGGCTGCGACAAAATGGAGAAACGTTAAATGTACCAGATAGCAATATACATTTCTCTGCTTCAGGTCATATCAAACAATTACCACTTTGTCTTATTTTATTAAAGACCAATACTATGTTTAAAAATAATATTGTTTACAAATGATATGTTTTCTTACTTATCATTTTCCTCTTCTTGCTTATGCTTTTTCTTTTGTTTCTTCTGTTTTTTTTCTTTCTTGTGTTTTTTCTTTTTCTGCTTTTTCTTCGCTTTTTCATCTTCGTTTGATGACTCGTCATTTGAAGAATGTGCTGATTCATTCGTCGAATCAGATTCCTTTCGCTTTTCTAGGATGAAAAAAAAGGAAACAATTACTTAAATCATAAATACCTACCCAAAAAAATGAATCAAAAACCTACTTTTTTGAGCGAGCACAAGTTCCCCACAATGGACAATCTTGCAGTCCTTTAATGGTTTACTGTTGGTGTCAGTGGGTTGCGATTCAATGGCTTTCACAACCTTCTCTCCATCTACTACACGGCCGAACACAACATGGATGCTGTCGGGAATTTAAAAGCAACTTTATACATTGACCTAGGTGAATATTCATCATATGTAATATGCAAATTTTCAGAATATTTACTATGGATTCGTTAAGTCAATAATCAAATCAAATTTGTGGTCAAATAAATTGTACTTTTTTTAAATGCATACTATAATACTTTTTGTTTATTAGGACTTATTGATTGAAAAACTGCTTACACACATTACTTAAAGTTATTCATAAGTTTCTGGTATATTTTGATTAAAAATTCATTATATGAGCTAGCGCAAGGCCATTATGACGATAGAGGTTAGTAGGACACTAATAAAATATGCATGTTTACTTACTCATCCAAATGTGGGGCGTTTTGAGTTGTTCTGCAATAAAATGTAACATTGACATTCCAAAGAAAACTTATGTTTTATATTACTTATAGTTAGTTACATTAAAAGACCATAAATAATTTTAACCAAAAATCTTAACATAAATTTTGAAAACTAGCTTGGTGTATTTTTCTGTGCTGTAAAACAGGACGTGAATAAGAAAAGCACATAAAATGTTGGGCTGGTGCAAACAATATTTTTTTTTTCTTTATTTACGCATAATTGCACAAAGTTTAGAGAAAGTAACAGATGCATAAAAATATATAAAAAAGCACCGCAAAATAGTTTGAGAAAAGTGGTTTAGATATTTCCATCCAATATAAAATGGTTGTTGACACAACTTACATGAAAAACTGTGATCCATTTGTGTTCTTCCCTCGATTTGCCATTGATAATAAAAAAGGTTTGTCATGTTTTAGAGCAAACGACTCGTCTGAAAATTAAATTTATTTTTATGAAATATTAAATACCAAATGAATATTGTAAAAATACAAATAAATTTGTCTAAATTGCTTTATTTTGAAATATGCCCAGAAGTGTTTAAAATTAAAGATAATAATTATAAAAAAAATTCTGATAGATTTAAGATAATAGTCAGTTTGGGTGGACTTGACTTCTAATTTCATACTCAGAACCTTTATCTCTTGACGTTAAATTAAAGCAAACAAAACCCAAACTGACCTAAAGTTAAAACTGCGCTTACCTGCAAAATATCCTCCATATATGCTTTCCCCACCACGACCAGTTCCTGTTGTAGAATTTACTGGGTAAGGAGGTTTCATTCGAAACTGGGGTGGTCAAATTAAAAAGTTTACATCACATTAACATTTTTATGTCACTTAGAGATTTAAACTACAAAAATCAAATCAGATAGATTAGATGTTAGCTGAGAACACTTACCGCTCACATGCTTTAAATAATCCTAAATTAGATCCAGAAACAAGGTAAAAGCATTATCTATGTCTACATTAAATGTACATATACAAATTATAAACTATACATTAGATATAAATATGGGTCATTCCATTATATTTTTACCAGCCCGTACATCGTACCTCTCAGATTTTACTCAGATTTTTAGACAATGTACAGTTACATTATATAAACTTTATATATATATAATATATATATATATATATACGATCGATATATGTACGATTGTACATTAATTCATATTCAGCATTATATATAAGCATTTAGCCACATTTTAAGGATAAGATAAATGTGTTTTGATATATCAAAATAGTGTCTAATAATATTTTAAACTTTAGCCTATAATTATGTTTCCATACAATTCTATTTAAATGGTGGTAAGGTTTGATGAACTAGTAAGAAATAAGTAAACTTCATTGTATGACATTGTGTTAGTTTTATACTGGTATGCTACCTTCAGAGAAATCTCCACCCTGCAGCATAAAATCATGAATCACCCTGTGGAATATCACCCCTTTGTAATAAAGAGGTTTTCCAGTTGTTTTTCCTTCACCTTTTTCACCTGGTTTAATGGGGCAAATTGTTATATTTAAGTCATATTCCTAAGTCGAGTAGATTTTAATGATAAGCCTATGTATCAATAACTAAAAAGACCCATACAACAAATAAGCATTGATTTGCCGTTCGGCATAAAATTGAAAGAGACACAAAGGGACAATCCTGATGCTAATTAAAATTTTAATAACACCGATTTAATTCTGCTTAAATAAAGGCACATTTCCAATAACAAAACTTTGTGTGTATAAATATATATTACCAGTATAATCGGCCATACTTAGATAACCTTGTTTCACCTTTTCGTTCGACCGATTAGTCTGGCGGTATAGTATGACGCCTTTCAACTGAAAGGTTGCAGTTTCACAGCTGGTCACTAGCTAGTCGGTTGTGTACTTTGGCAAGGAACTTAACAGACATTACCTGAACCCATCGGATTAATGGGTTTTTATCAAATTGAAGGAACATGTCTATTGTCTATCATATACAACACATTTCAATAGCTCTGGAAACCCGACGATTGGCCCGAAGTGATCTGATGATTTCCTGTTTGTTAAGCCCCTTGGTTTTCCCATTTACGGGGATAAACAGGAATATCCTATCCTATAATAGATTGTGCTAAGACAACCACACTCCATTATGAGAAAACCTGACCAATATGATATTGCACTGGTTTACCTGTACACAAACATCGAAAGTTTTCACATGTTTTTGGAGTAATGTCTGAAAACAACTCAAACACAATTCGACCAGCTGTAAAAACACAAAAGTCATTAGAAACACTCAATCTGTTTGAATGGAACATTTTTGGTTTAGTATCTACATCTTGCATTTGTAAGAAAACGTTACTTGATGCGAATTTAAGGCTTAAGATTAATACAAGTTATACTCTTTAGGGAAAAATTGTCATTCGACTTAATGGTTTATTTATTGTATAAGACATATTACAGGGTTCGAATTAATGGTTTTGAAACAATTTGCAAAATGCATGGATTAGGAGAAAATCATTTTCGCGCGTAAGCCGGCAAAAAAATTTTTGGTTAAGATAAATTGCCTTAGAATGCGGTTTCAGAACCTTTTAAACTAATCCTTGAAAGACAACAAAGATATTTTAATAGGCAAACAGTACCATTATTTAGTACCGGTAGTAATAATACTACTAGTAATGATAAACTGCGTCCGTAAATTCAAAAGGGGTGTGCCGCATCTCGCCAATTATAAATAAACAAATCGAGGTATATTAACGCATAATGGCAATTCTTTGTGATAGCAATGCTTATTATACGCCAATAATGCAAAGTAAAGGCAAGGTAAATAAATAATGTTTGTTGAGGGCAAATGATGTTATATTAACCTGTTGAGGACTTATTATTAAAAGTGCACGAAATCACTGCAGGTAATTTATATTTTCGCAATTTTGTTATATTTAAATTCCGAAACGAAAATCACTAGCAAAATAAATTTGATTTCCCAAGGACGGGTTTCATTAAGCGCATTGGATCATAGGGAGTGGTCAGGTTCGAAAGGGTATCTGTGATTCAGCTTATCATTATAATGATGAATATTAAATTGTGCATAATTCCAATGCATTGGACGCTAGTGGTTTTGTATCATTTTGGCAGTTTTTATTTTAATGGATAGTTCACCGGATAGTATTTCCGCACTCAATTGAAATACGGGGCAAACAATGTCACACGACGGTGGCCACTCATGTTTAAACAAGAAATTTATTAGTCTAAATTGCTAACCTTCTGGTTAGCCTGTAATATGACGTTCATGCTTAAACCATCAAAAAAATAAGAATGCTAACCTGAAGTATCACCAATTTCAATATCGAAGAAAACTCGAGGTCTGTGTTTCGCTTTCATTTTTAAAATAACCATTCAAGTCCAAAATTCACTTCCCTACAGTGCACTTCAAAGTATATACATCTACCTATACATCAAAATATAGGACTACAAAGTACAATGAAAAAATTAATTCGAGTAGAATAGCTGACCTGTATCTAGTTACAAACCGAAAATATGAATGATAATCTGCAAAACACGCACCGAGTTTTGAGTGTATTATGCCGCGAGTTAAAGTATATAGCTTAATCCGCCGGTGCAAATAAATCAATAGACTAAGATATGCAAACATCAAAATTGAAACGAGCCGACGAAAAGAAAACTTGACACCAATCACCATATTCAATGGTTAGCACTTATAAACCGGTACCAGATGGTTAAGGAGAAATGTGAATTTAGAGATCGTATCCATGATTCTTCGATTACTTTAATCTACGAACAACCTATAAATTTAATTAGGAATAACAAATTACAACTGAAATGTATTAACGCAATTAATAAATACTTTGTTTTAAGTTATATAGTTAAATAGTAATTGGTACGGCCAATAAATTTACATTTTACCTAAAGGTACCGCACGTTAAGTAAGTCAAAAAAATGACGCTAAAATGTTGGAAGAATAGTTGCGCGTCGGCCAGCCACCCAAATGGTCACGATAGCTTCCTTTTGGTTTCAAAGAAACTATCCACTGGCTTGACGGTTTGTGTCTCTAGGCAATGTACCTAACCCAGTAGAATAATGGGTTGAACTAAAACAGCAGCAATGTAACCATGGTGTTTAAACACTGCAATAGCTGTGGCCACTCATCGCAAGCGCTCTCAGCGATCCTGCAGAAATTAGAGGGGGCAGATAGGAGGTTTATGGGATAAAATTGGACACGTCGAATAAAATACCATGGATACAATCTATGAACTCACATTTCGTCTTAAACTAGGTTACATGATGTTTTCCAAGGTGACCAGCGAAAGAAAAGTTTTAAGTTAAACATTGATAGTGTTACACTCAAATTTTGTCAAGGCCCCTATTGCAATTTTGTTTTGGCGATTGGGGGAAATTCCGCCGGGGCTATTTTTACCCAGCCCACCAAAATTGTGCTATCACACCAAGTACTTGTGTTTAGTCCTGTCCAAAATTTCAACCCAATTAGACCACTCCCTCCGGTCCAAACGGGCTTTTCAAAAAAAATTTGGAAGCGATCAGATATCAAAATAAACCGACAAAGTTTCGTTTTCCATTCATACGGTTTATTCAGTAATTGTAGTAAATTGCAACAAGCCATAGCCTACCAAGCTTGGTCTAACGTCCGGCCCGTTGGTCTAACGGTTAAGTGCGTCGCCTTTCAATCGAAAGGTTGAAGGTGCAAAACTGGTCGCTAGCTAGTCGGTTAATGTCCTTGGGCAAGGCACTTTACGGACATTGCCTGAACCCAGCGGATTAATGGGTTCTACCAAATTGAAGGAACGTGTCTATCATATACAACACACTGCAATAGCTCCGGTAACCCGACGATTGGCGCGAGGTGATCTGACGATTGCCATAGTGTTAACACCCTTGTGTTTTCCCATCCACGGGGATAAAGATGATCGAATATCCTATCCTATTCTAAGCTTATACTTATAAAGCGCCTGTATACAAAAAAGGAGATCATCAGTTCAATACCAAATTGTATAGTTTAATTTGTTTAATTTTTTTTTACTACAATTAATTACGTTCGCCGAATTACGCTATTAATAGGAAACACACGACAACCGTGAAACTTTACACAGTTAAAACACGAAATAAAAAAGTTTAGCTTTTAAAACATTGTACAATTAATAAACTTTCCTGAATGTGAGCCATTAATCTTCTTTCGGTTAACAGCTTAAATTTCAATTTTGTTGTCAATATATATAGAACTACTGTTTTACAAATCCCATGGCCATGGTTTGTTTTTATTATAATGAATGTACACACCGGCCACCGATTATAACAGTCCGACCGGTTAGCCTGGCGGTTTAGTGCTACGTAGTTCCACCGAAAGGTTGCCGTTTCGAAACTGGTCGCTAGCTAGTCGGTTGGGTCCTTGGGTAAGGCACTTCACGGACATTGCCTCTAATGAGACAAATCTAATAAGATTTTTTGTAGTACACTTTCCTCATCTTTAACATTTTAGTTAGTTTTATATTCCTTTCCGTCCGTAGACTCAAGACAATTGGGGCGCTTTCCTATTCCAGACAACCGCACGCCAGCGTATAAAAGAGCTTAATCGACCATTACTGTCAAGTATCATTAAGGGCTGACTGCGCTAGTAGTTAAGTACATTATTCGAGGTAACTGGTAAAGGTTTAATCTTCACCCTAGTCAGTTATTTGGGTGAGGCACTTTATTCATGGTGTGGATTTTTATATTGTCGGGATACCTCGTGCATATTCCAACATTTTTTGAAGGAACGTGTGAATCATACATAACACACTGCAATAGCTCCGGTAACCCGACGGTTGGCGCGAGGTTATCTGACGATTGCCCGTGTATTAACCCCCTTGGTTTTTCCATGCACGTGGATAAACATGATTATCCTATCCTATATTACAACGACAGTACTCCTGTGAGGAAATGTCCAAACACGATAAAATGAGTTTCATATCATATCACCAACACTAGGAGTTTCCAACACAAACTGTATTGGCAACAAATAAGAAAGAGAAGTGCGTGGAAACTAAACACTTTGGAACATACAGGGATAAACTATTTACAGAAAACGATTTATACAGAAAAAAACGTACTAAGAGATAAGTGAACCCAATTAGATTTATAATATAAATAAATGAAATTATGGTGTAACATTCAACAAGTATTATAATAAAAGCGCCTGAGCGGCCTGATAAAATGATGAATCACTAATCTGCAAGCATCAAAAGCTGGCTAGTTGAATAAAATCATTGCACACACAATGAAAACTTATTTGCTGCCATAAGAGCAAAAAAAAACAGTAAAATTTGGTGAAAACTCAAACCGTTATATTCTCTTCCTTTCGTAAGCTCTATGCAACTGGTGTGCTGCAAATACAAATATGCAAGGATGTCAGATTATTGTTAGAATGTTTCTAGTTTTGAAATAGTAGTTATACTTTTAGCAACAACTGAAATGTTTGTTCATAACAATAACTTCGCTTAGTAACAACTTCGCTTAGAAATAGCTCCGGTAACTCGGCGGTGGGCGTGAGGTGATCTGACGATTGCTCGTGTGTCCCTTGGTTTGTACGTTCACGGGTATAAACATTAATATCCTATCCCATCCTATCCTAAGTATTCAGAATCTTAACCATCCATATGTAGTGAACCACTGTTTAAGACTTTAACATATAAATTTGATCAAATCGTATCAAACCAAGTCTACCCCTTCTTGTGCCTTTCAGTAAGATACTTTGTTATCACTGTTTGCTGAACCCTGTGGTTTAATGGGTTACATAAAAATGTTCATACAATACACTGTAATAGAATAACTAGACTGTGGTATTATGGATGCTGCAGATGAATAATCAAAACTTTTATGGTATGGTATTTGACCACTTACGCTTGTAAAAGTTGGTCTCAAACACAACATGAGGAAGTAATTCTTTTATCTTATCGAGCACTTTGCATTCTTCAGCGTTTGCAGAGTTGATGTTCCAAAGTTGCACTAAGTCATCGTTTTTTCGTACGCTCACACTTAACCCAATAATTTCATCATCTAAAATGGTTTAGTCAGGTCTTGTTTAAAAGTGCGAAATGTATCATTATTACACCCGGCACTTCTTAAAAACTTAAAAATTTTGCACAACAATAACCAAAAGTCAGGTTATATTAAATGCAGAGAGATATATAAAATAAAAGAAAACGCGGAAGTTACCATCATTGACATGGCCAGTGAACTGCTCTCCAATACAACTAAGAAGTAGTTCATTCCACACATTGTCCTGCAAGAAAAAGTGTTTTTTAAATTTAATCCATCAAAACATAGCATTTTAAACAATATGAATTAAAGTAAAAATTATTATATTTATATATATATACCCATTTTAACCACAAAAATATTATGTGTGAATAATATATGGCTGCTTTATAAAACTCTAGATCTGCTTGTTCCAGTTTTAATTATGTTTACCATATTAATAACATAATGAAATATAAAAAAAAAAGTTTTAGGCAACCCATTTTTTCGCCGACATGATACCCAGAAGTACACCAAGCAATGCTTTCAAAAAATCCACAAATCTAAGCAAGTTCAATAAAATTTAATGTATTCTCACTGTAAAGGATTTGTGGCATCTCAGTTTCCACATCCCACCATTCGCATTCACCTTATCTTCCCTGCGAAAATTAAGCATATGCAGATATTAATGCAATAAATATATATGAGCTGTAATACTGTTCTTCTTATATGTTACATGTTTATGAATCATGAAGCATGTGTTTATAAAGAGATTGTATTTGGGCTTTGGTCTGCATAATATAGATGATATAGTGGGCAAAATTCTGTCATCACACAATGAATGCTTGAAACAAAATATTGGTAATTCTTAATTTCTTTGTGGATATGTGGTAACCAAAAAGATAATTAATAAAACTATCTGCGTGTTTTTTTTATCGGTAGAAGTTGTTATAATTTTAAATGTTTATATATACACTACAATTAACAAATGTCTTAATTACCGAAATGAATTGTGATAATGTATACAAAATAGAGGTGTTTCTCAGCTATCCAATCAGACACAAAGGAATAAAAGTACAATGAAGATTGAGCTAAAAATATAAATAGGCATCATGTATCATAACAAAGTGGATGGTGTTTCAGCGGAAAGAGAATAAATTATAATAATTAAAACTTTATCTTTTCACTGACATAGTCGTCTGTAACTAACAAATGTTTTCTGTAATATTGTTTTATTTCTGCTTGTTGTTTATAACAAATTGATGGCAAAGATTTATAACAAATTAATTAGGCATGCACCTTATTGCATAGGCCTACCAACTTGTACTTTTTGCAAAGCATTGTTAAACTAGAATTTTACCCTAATAATATTATGACTCTAGTTTTGTCAATGCCAGTTGGCAGGTTTATCTTTTCAAGCCGCCGTCAATTTCATACTCTTTTTAAATACCGGTAATAGTTTATACCATAATTATACCATAATATTATAAGACTGTTCGCCCATGTGTAAAATCATCAACACCGGTGGATACAATATTAAAACAAAACTTTCAAAGCATCAACATCTTGAAAATCTTACCAAACCGGTCGAATGTCGTTCCTCATGAGGTGGTAGCTGTACCGTGGTGTCAACCCACTTGGTGGGGGAATGTGGTTGTAAACTCCCCAGAAACTCTAGTAATAGCTTGTTTTAGGTTGCAAGATATATAATATATGCAGTACTAGTCAATATTTATTCAAGAATTCAGTCAGAATTTTTTAATCAGTTGAAACATAAAATACACATGTATCATACACATGTATGTCGTACTTTTATACCCACCTACCGTGATATGGCTCAGGAAAATTGGGTCTTTCGAATCAATTTTTATGTATGACAGACAGAAAGTACAGAGCGTTATCATAATAGAAGTATCCTTACATGCAGTCAGTTTATTATTGTTGCAAAGTGAGAGAGAGATTACTGTTTTCAGCCTATTAGATTACTAAGTTCTAACAACAAACCTCAATTGTGGAAACTGTGTAAATTTTTCTCAAATTTGCTTCGTACTCCGATGCTGTGAGGTTTGGTACAGATCTTAAACACATGAAAATAAGCAGTTGTGAAAAATTCTATGAATATGAAATTCCTTAAGGATATATGTCATAAGCCCATAACCATTACTGCTACCCCACTCGATTTTTTTATCAACAGCAATTAGTTGTACTAGTATTAGGGATGTTAAAAAAAACATTTAATCAATGCTGGTATTTGTATGTTGTATAATTCTGTTTTATGCAGCAGCTTTTAGTGGTGGTTTTAACAGGACCATCTCTAGTATACTTACTGCACAGTTGAATATCTAAAAAATGCAATTAACTTTATACATCCATGTTATATGTCTCATTCACTATACCTATCAAGCCACAGTGTCCATGCTGAGTTGAGGGGTACTCCTGATTTTTCGGTGTCTCCTAGATTGGAGATAGCTTTTCTTGATAGCCTTGGTGACTCTGAAGCAGGCACAGGTGAATTACTTCGGTCTCGGTTGCCTCGGTTAAATTTGTTCCCAAATATATTCTCCACATCCACACCTCCAGCAAACAGGGCTTTGGCCATATTTAAAATAGAATATATACCTGTATAGGGCCTAAAAACTAGAAAACAACAAAATAATAAGACTTAAATAAACACGCAATCTTAAAAGATGGTTAATCTCAGCCCGAACTTTTTTTAGTGTACAGTTATCATCTTTTCCTTATTGCCGCTTTGTTATTTATATGCTTTTTAAAACAATTTGCTATTCCTACGTATTTATTTGTTTGCATTTTTTATGATACATGACATACAGAATAAATTGAATTTAGCTTTGTATAATAAAAATTACTTAAGCTAGTGACTATTTTGCTGACAGTATATAGGATAGGATATTCATGTTTATACCCGTGAAGGGGGAAACCAAGGGGGTCAACACACGGGCAATCGTCAGATAACCTCGCGCCCACTGTCGGGTTACCGGAGCTATTGCAATGTTTTGTATAATTGAGACATTCCTTTAATTTGGTAAAACCCATTATCCACCGGGTTCAGGCAATGTCCGTTAAGTGTCTTGCCCACGGACACAATCACTAGCAGCGATCAGTTTCTAACCTGCAACCTTTCGGCTAAAATGTGTCGCACTTAACCACCAGACTAACCGGCCGGACACATAACTCGCTATGTTTCCTGTAAAGTAACATAAAAGCATTTATTTATCAAAAGTACTAGCCTATGCAGCATTACCTTCCTTCCCTTATACAATTTATGCAGTATTATCATATAACTGAACATAGAGCGCAGCTAATTCGGTGACTTAAGTTTTTTGTTGCATGCTTTGCTGTACATTAATGTATATGTTGTTGTTGTTGTAAAAATCCTGTGTCAGCATAAGTTCAAAAAGTCAACAAAAACAATTCCTATATCAATTATTAATAAATAATAACACAATGCATTCTCCCGCAATACAATACAATTTACAATACAATTTTTATTTCTTTCGCTGCAGCGTTTATAACCAACAATTTAAAAATACATGTCATATACATATGTATACAAAAACAAATATGGCGTTAACTAAAATTCCACTAATTAACCAAAGAAATAATAAATACTACAGCAAAACAGGAAGGCACCAAAAAAAACTAAAAGTTATCTAGTTTGGCGCCTCCCTGTGCAATGCCGAATGTGGGAACGTGTTATCCTAATAAGTAAAAATTACCGTGTTTCAACGTAACGTTTGCCCACCCTTTGGGTTAATTGGCACGGCTGTTATAACCTTAAACTAAAGCGGAACTAACATAAAGAAATGGCATGGTAGTTAACAGTACACTGTGTACTGTACTAGCTTAAGAGACGTAACTTCAGTACAACCACGTATTATTTATTAACAAACTGTTGAATCTAATCATTGAACAAATATTTACTGGAATAAACTAAATTTCCTTAACTTTCTCTTTTCCGTGGCCCTTTGTTGTTATGCGCGTGATATTACTAAGGAGAAAATACCGATCGTTTGTTTTGAGTTCAGCCAAATTGAAACTTCCATAGATTTGTTATTATCCAGTTTGCAGGTATTTTCTTAGAGGGGTTTAATTATACTTATCGTTTAGGCAGAACTATTGAACCATTAACGAAGTGGTAATATGCGTATAGGTAATTTTACTGCCGCGTGACATTTTTCAATTTGAGTACTTTATTGTTACTTGTAATTATGACTTGCTATTAGCGGTTATGTCCTTGGGCAGGGCACTTAACGGACATTGGCTAAACCTAGTAGGATAATGGGTTCCACCAAATTAAAAGAACGTCCGAATCATACAGAACACACCGAAATACTTCCGGTAAGCCAACGGCTAGCGCGGGGTAATTGCTCGTGTAAACGCCTTTTGCGCTTTCCCATTCACGGGAATAAACATCGATATCCTATCCTCCAATTCCAATAACTGTATTTTTTGTTATTCCACTGTGGGTTATTGCAAAGAATGTTTATAAAAATGAATATAGGCCAAGTCCAATCTTAACCTAAAAACGATATAGCATGCGTTTCTATAAGCTACATTAGCTCCAAATCACGAATTTAAGGTCACATAATGTTTATTATATTATAACAATTAAATTATTTTAAACACAATATAGATAAATTTGGTAGTCAAGTAAAATCACGTCATTTATATCATCTTTGCAATATGGCTAAACGTCGTGGTATTTCTAAAGCGAATTCAATCGTCCTGGCCGGGTATGATAATCAAGACCAACTAGTGAGCGCACTATTAAGAGGACTAGCATCTGCCAAAATGAAGCAAGTAAAGTTCACGCTATTTTCAAATCTAGTGCGACATCATTTACATGAAGGAACTGTCCCTCCCATTTTAAATTTTAATCAAAAACCGCCAGGTTTCGAGGACCCGGAGTACACAGATATCTTGTCGTCTTGGAACGCTCAACTAAACCACAGTTCCAGGAGACTTTTAACTGTTCTTAAATCGCTGTATGACGACGAGATAGAATACAATGGATGGCTTTCCTATTCACTTAAACAACAATGCATTTTCGCGGTCGCACAGTTGAACAGTTGCAACACGTCGACCGCAAAAATGGAGGTCCACAAATACGTGGAAGCAGTTGTCAACAAAGCAGTCGACGAGTTGACCAACAGTCACACTGTCCACAATCTACAAAACCAAAGGTATACTATAGTTCAAGACTAAAATAACACTATAACAACTTATCTCTATATGACTTTTTCTGTGATATCGTCTTAAAGCGAAAAATATATGCAGAGTTTTTTTTTTATTTAATCCTTTTTTACCTGGCCAAGTTTTGAACGCAAGATTGGCTCGGCACTAGGACCGTTTGTATACCAGACGTTACATGTATCGGTCGCGTTAACCATTTGGCCACACGACAGTACCTGTATGCAGTGTCGACACGGGACGAGTTCTGGTGGTTACCGGGTAGCTTCGAGTGTTATTTTCCCCAATAAAAATATTATTGTGCTGCGAAGTAATAAAATATTATGTTACCAGATAAAGATAAATTTTGTTTTAATAAAGCAAAGTTTCAATCCGTAATGGCATCGTAACTATAGGTCCTTTCAAAATGGCATGTTGTGGATGAATCAGTCCGCTAATCACTACACAGCATTATAGGCACAATAAAGATAGTTATTTATTTTATTTACCGAATACTAAGCTTTGAATCCCATTAAAACTCGTCAATGAGACCTTTTTTTACAAAACGATATTTGAATTTGTCGAGTTTACCATTTGACGACACGCAACAGTATCCTATAACTGATTTACCTTGTTACAATGGTGCCGGGCACATTACCACCATTAAGGCTTATTTTGTATTGCTGTTTTTATTTAGTACCACACAGCAACACAATATATAGAAATATTTAATTAAATATCCCCTATGCCAAAGATAACGTTATATAAAATAAACCTATATATTTATGGTTCTTGTGGAAGCTCAACCAGTAGTTTTTACATTGTTAGTGTTGGTTGTTTTAGGTTAGACACCGCAAAAGATGTTGAAACGAGTCAAGATCGCAATGCCAACCCAAGGTTATTGCAGGCCGACGTACTTGAAAACGAAGCTACAGGGTAAGCTATTTTCGGACGACTCATGCATCGCCTTTTTGCCGACCGGTTGCATTTATAACAATCCATGCGTTCTCCAAACCGTGGATTATTATAATTCGACAAGATAAAGTTAAAACATTTATTCTATTTTCTAAATATGCGTATATTTTTGAACGGTATATAAATAAATTGTTTATCTTATTTTAACTTAAGAGGTTATGTCTTATCGTAATCGTACACTCTATAAAAAAAAGAATGATCTACGCTGATAGCAAAGGGAAGTTCGTTATTACGCAGACGTTTGTCAGGAATCTTTACAGTTCGGTGACAGGAGTCACATTCCAATCAGCACATATGTTAGAGTTGTTCAATCGGTGTATCAGAATGTTTGTATGTGGTTATATCCCTATGGCGTTGAAAAGCTATCAGAATCTATACAGGGTCAAAATCGCAAGAGGAGTTATTACACAGGCTGTTTCAGGTTACCTCGCGCCCTCTGTTGAATTATCGAAGCTATTTAAATGTGTTAAAGCCACTATGAATGAGAAATTTCTACTGTTTAGTTCGACCCTGTAACCACTACAAAAGTCCGCTAATCGTCTTACCCATTGACTCAACCGTGTAAGTCGGAAGCTGTTTCACATTTGGCTTTGATCTTTTGACTAAAAACCGACAACCTCACCGACAGAGCTGTGCGGCAATCGACATTACCTCATTTGATTAAACCACGCATATACATGCAGGCATAATTACACGCCTGAAGCCAATATTACGTCGAATGCAACATAATTATCTGCTTCCAATTATCACACATTTATTCCAAGTATGTGTAGGTTTTACTACTCAGACTAAGGGGTGCGTATATAGCTAAACACTGTCGTGTTTCCTATGATACGTGTTTACATTTCAGAGAAATCGATAGTACGTTCGAGCACCAAGAAAGTACCTCCTCCGATGAGATTGATCTACAAAGTTTAAAACGGGATTTGGAAATGATTGCACAAGATATTACGGAATCAAAGCCCGGATGTTCGAAGCAAGTTTAATCGTCAAAGTTATATCATCTGACAGTCTGTTGGTGACCAACTTAATAGGGTCGCAAATTTCATAAAAGTACAACAATCAATGAAATACCGAAAACTGAACGCTTTGTATCGCCTGTTTGATTTTATTTACCTGGTGTTAGCTAGGTAGTTTACATTCGATTTACTTTTAATCTTGTTGAATAGTAACCCACATAAGTTGCAAAACAGTTGTACAATCGTAACATTCCGTTTACCCTGGGATATACCCAGTGATAGGATTCAAGAGGTTCGCATATTGGGTCCAACCCGTTCTTGGAACGTCGGGATAATCAACGAGATTTTTGCGTTTTTACGGACATTTGAACTTTTAGGGAACCTGTTAGTAAGTACGATACAAAAAAACCTGTTCTTACAATTTTGAATTCCATCACTGGATATAACCGAAACAAAATGAAAGCGAACCAATTCCAATCTACTTGTACCAGTAAACTAGACGATTTCAAACACGTGTGAATAATTCAAAATTACCCTTGTGTAGGATAGGATAGTATATTTAGTTTATCCCCGTAAATGGAAAAACCAAGGGGGTTAACACACGGGCAATCGTCAGATCAGTACCTCGCACCCACCGTCGGGTTACCAGAGCTATTGCAGTGTGTTGTATATGATAGACACGTTCCTTTAATTTGGTAAAATCCATTAATCCGCTGGGTTCAGGCAATGTCCGTTAATGCCTTGCTCAAGGACACAATCGACTAGCTAGCGACCAGTTTAGTATCGGCAACCTTTCGATTGAAAGGCGTCGTATTAAACCGCCAGACTAACCGGCCGTGTGTTCACTGGCGGGTTATCTGAGTTCTTTAAACACAAGATGCATTTCATGGTCAAACAAATTTGTACATAAATAAACATAATAGTTTTACTGGTCCGAGTTTCGAATCGGGACATCGATAAAAATAATAGAGTATTTTAGTATGCTGTTGGAGCGGTTGTAAACGTCTTTTAAAGCTTTTAATAAAACATGTCTTTAGTACACCAGACGTTTTTCAAAGCTTTTGGTGGGTTTCCCTATGAATGACGTGTTATAATGCCGTCGTGCTTAATATATTGGCTCAAGACCATCCAAAATAAGGTG